>CM053410.1:5714483-5809455 GCA_028644305.1 Xerus rutilus | reverse complement strand
TGGATCCTCTAAGTATAGGATCATATCGTCTGCAAATAATGATAGTTTGAGTTCTTATTGGTATTCCTTTAATTTCCTTCGACTGTCTAATTGCTCTGGCTAGAGTTTCAAGTACTATATTGAATAAGAGTGGTGAGAGAGGGCATCTTTGTCTTGTTCCCGTTTTTAGAGGGAATGCTTCCAATTTTTCTCCGTTTAGGATGATGATGGCTTTTGGCTGAGCATATATTGCTTTAACCATGTTGAGGTATGTTCCTACTATCCTTAGTTTCTCTAGTGTTGAACATGAAAGGGTGCTGTATTTTGTCAAATGCTTTCTCTGCATCAATTGATTGAATCATGTGGTTCTTTAAGTCTGATGTGATGGATTACGTGTATTGATTTCCGTATGTTGAACCAACCTTGCATCCCTGGAATGAACCCCACTTGATCATGATGAACTATTTTTTTAATGTGCTTTTGTATGCAATTTGCCAAAATTTTATTGAGAATTTTTGCGTCTATATTCATCAGGGATATTGGTCTGAAATTTTCCTTTTTTGATGTGTCTCTGTCTGGTTTTGGAATCAAGGTGATACTAGCCTCAGAATGAGTTTGGAAGGGTTCTTTCCCTTTCTATTTCGTGGAGTAATTTGAGGAGTATTGGAGTTAGTTCTTTGTAGGTCTTGTAGAACTCGGCTGAGAATCCATCTAGCCCAGGGCTTTTCTTGGTTGGAAGGCTCTTGATGGCCTTTTCTATTTCCTTGCATGTAATCTGTTTAAGTCATGAATGACCTCCTGACTCCGTTTGGGTAGGTCATATGTGTCTAGGAATTTGTCGGTGTCTTCAGGGTTTTCTATTTTACTGGAATAAGTTTTCAAAATAGTTCCTGATTATCCTCTGTATTTCAGCAGGGTCTGTCATGATGTTTCCTTTATTCATCACAAATTTTGGTAATTTGGGTTTTCTCTCCTTTTTGTTAGGGTGGCTAAGGGTTTGTCGATTTTATTTTTTCGAAAAACCAGCTTTTTATCAATTTTTTGGATTGTTTTTTGGGTTTCAATTTCATTAATTTCAGCTCTAATTCTAATTATTTCCTGTATTCTACTTCTTTTGGTGTTGCTTTGTTCTTTTTCTAGGGCTTTGAGTTGTAGTGCCAACTCATTGATTAGCTGATTTTTAGCTCTTTGAATATATGAGCTTAGTGCAGTGAACTTTCCTCTTAGCACTGCTTTCATAGTGCTATGATAGTGCTTTCATACCCAGAGATTTTGGTGAGTTGTATCAGAGTTTTCATTTACCTCCAAGAATTTAATCTCTAATGTCTTCAGTTACCCATGCATTGTTCAATAGCAAATTAAGTCTCCAGGTGTTATAGTGGCTTCTTTTTTTTAAAGCTATCATTGATTTCAAGTTTCAGTCCATTATGGTCAGATAGAATGCAGGGTAGTATATCTAATTTTTTGTATTTACTAAGACTTGCTTTGTGGCATAGCATATGATCTATTTTGGAGAAGGAACCATGCGCTGCTGAGAAAAACGTGTATTTGCTTGTTGAAGGATGGAATAATCTATATAAGTCTGTTAAGTCTAGGTCATTGATAAGTTTTGTAGATTCTTTTAGTTTTTGTTTGGAAGATCTGTCCAGTGGTGAGAGTTGTGTTAAAGTCCCCCAGCACTATTGTGTTGGGATCTATTTGGTTTTTGAATTTGAGAAGAGTTTGTTTGAACATGGCTGCCCCATTGTTTGGGGCATAGATATTTAAGATTGTTATGTCTTGTTGATGTATGATTCCCTTAAGCAGTATGAAATGACCTTCTTTATCCTTTTTCACTAATTTTGGTTTAAAGTCTACTTTATCTGAGACTAGGATGGAAACTCCAGCTTGTTTACGTGGACCATGTGAGTGATAAATTTTTTTCCATCCTTTCACCTTCAATCTGTGAGTCTTTCCATGAGATGAGTCTCTTGGAGGCAGCATATTGTTGGGTCTTTTTTTTTTAATCCGATCTGCCAATCTGTGTCTTTTAATTGCTGAGTTTAGACCATTGACATTCAATGTTATTATGGAGACATAGTATGTATTTCCAGACATTTTGGTTTATTCTTGGTTTTTAACTTGATTTGGTTTCTCTTGATTAGCCTTTAGTGTAGTTCCTCCCTCTGTAGATTTTCATTGTTTAGCATTTCCTCCTCATGGAATATTTTACCAAGAATGTTCTGTAGTGTTGGCTTTCTTGCTATGAAGTCTTTTAATTTTTGTTTATCTTGGAAGGTTTTTTTTATTTATTTATTTTTTTAAATATTTTTTTTAGCTGTAGATGGACATAATGTCTTTATTTTATTGCTTTGTATGTGGTGCTGAGGATCGAACCCAGGGCCTCACACATGCGAGGCAAGTGCTCTACCGCTGAGCTACAATCTCAGCCCCTTGGAAGGTTTTTATTTCATCATCAAATCTAAAACTTAATTTTGCTGGATATAAGATTCTTGGTTGGCATCTGCTGTTCTTTTAGCACTTGGTATATGCTTTGCCATGATCTTCTTGCTCTCAGGGTCTTGGTTGAGAAGTCTGCAATGATCCTAATTGGCTTCCCCCTATATGTAATCTGTTTCCTTTCTCTTGTGGCTTTTAGGATTCTCTCCTTGATCTGAGTGTTAGGCATTTTCATTATTATGTCTTGGTGTAGATCTGTTGGGATTTTGAACATTTGGTGTCCTGTATGCCTCTTGAATCTGATTATCCAATTCATTCTTCATATTTGGAAAGTTTTCTGATATTTCATTGAATAGGTTGTTCATTCCTTTGGTTTGGAATTCTATGCCTTCCTCTATCCCAAAAATTCTTAAGTTTGATCTTTTGATGTGATCCCATAGATCTTGGATGTTCTGTTCAAGGTTTCTTACCATCTTCACTGTGTGGTCAACTCTGTTCTCAAGGTTAAATATTTTACCTTCATTGTCTGAGGTTCTGTCTTCCAAATGGTCTAATCTGTTGGTGATGCTCTCCATTGAGTTTTTGATTAGGTTTATTCCTTTCATTTCAAGGATTTGATTGGTACCTTTTCAGATTCTCTATCTCCTTATTAAGATGACCTTTTACTTCCTGTATTTGCTTATGCATCTCTTCAATGAAGTGATCTTTTACTTCCTGTATTTGCCTGTGTATCTCTTTATCGAAATGGTCCTTTGCTGACTGGGCTTGCTCCCCTATATCATTCTTTAGGTTACAAAACATTTTAATTATGTACATCCTAAATTCATTTTCTGTCATTTGTTCTGTACTGACCATGGATTCTAATATTGAAGAATCTTGGTTTGTTTGAATCATTTTCTTCCCTTGTTTTTTCATGTTGCTTGTGTGTTGTTCCTTAACAGTAGATCCAAGTTGTTAGTTTTTACACGTATGTTTAGATTCCCTGCAGGATTTCAATACCACTCTTTTATGGGGGGGTCAATATTGGTTGATCACAATACAAGGAATATATAGATTCAAACTACGAAGGTCCTAACAGCTCCCAAATACATTTACAGATTAGTCACAATATACAGCAATTATGAATTCTTTTACAATCTACTATGTAACCAATAAGTTTGTGCAGGGGTCTATTGTTCCTATTGGTGAGCTAGGGACAGTGGAGGGTGGGGTGTAGGATAGAGTGTTGGAGTAGTAGGGAGTGAGGGTACAGTTAATAGATCTTAGAAAGCATGAAAAAGGAATCCCAGAGGGGCTGGCTATTACTAGAGAGGGCAACAGTGACTTGTGGAAGACCGGTATGGAGGAAGAGATGAAGGGTATAGCAATAAATGATAGCAAGAAAAATACAACATATGTAAGTGGGAGAAACAGGATTATCTGTAACCCCTCCAGTATTCGGTTCAGAAATCCGTCTGTTATATCCCCCTGTAAAACAAATCTTTGGATTCACACCTGTTGGGGATTAGAGAGTAGGAAAAGAGTGGGAGGGAAAGGAGGGGAGGATAAAGGAAGGAAAGAACAGTAATAAAGCAAAAAGATTGAACAATAGAAATATTAGGAGAGAGATAAAGGCTTAAGTGAAAAATGAGAGAAGTGAATAGAAGAAAAAGGAAAAAGGAAAAAGAAAACAAAACAAACAAAAAAGCGAAACAAAACATAAAAAAAACCCCCAAAACAAACCAACCAAATAAAAATACAAAGAGTTTCAATGTGAGTAGACAGGTATGTTTCCTTTCACCTGCAGTAGGTGGCGTTGTTCGTTGCTTGCTGGACTTCCCTGGTGTTTTGGGGTGTGGGTTTTCTTAGCCTGGTGGAAGTCTGGGTTGCTGGTAAAGCTGCGTCTAAGTTTATACAGAGTTGCTTTCCAATGTCCCCCTTTAGACAAGGCTCTCCAGAGGCTGGAGTAGCAGTCTCTGATCTCCTGTTGCCTGGGCCCCCGTGGAAGTACCTTTTAGCAGGTCTGCGTCCTCCGCTGCTTTGTTCCTCAGGCACTCTGGAATGTAGCTGGAGCAGACCCAAGCCGTCTTTGTGCTGAGCTGTCTTCCTGGCGTCTGTGGCGCGTCTCCTACCCTGAATTTGCGCTCCTCAGCGGCTGGCGGTTGGGGATGTGGGTACACGCGATCCTGCTGTGGACCTTGTGTGGTTGGGTGGGCACTAGAGCTGGGAATCTGGAGTAGAAGCCGCCACCGCCGAGGCCGCTGGGACCGCCTTGCGCAGTCACGCTGCCCAGGGCCACTTTCAGCCACAGCAGCTGGAGTGGATTCCTGGATTATTCGCTCCCAGTCGAGCTGCTGGGACCGCTGCCCGGGGCCGCTTTTTCAGTCCTGTGTTATCGCTCACAGCCGAGCCGCTGGGACAACCTCCCGTAGCCACGTTGCCCCGGGCCGCTTTCGGCCACAGCCGCTGGAGTGGATTCCTGGGTTTTTCGATTGTTAGAATGTTTGAATGTGCCGTGATATTTTCTTACACTGCGAGACACTCGGTTTGAGTAGAAGGTGGAATGAAATGTCCCCACTAAGAAATTGGTCAGCAGGCCACTCATAATGAAGTAAATTGAAAGCAGTTCTCTAAAGGCAGCTGAGCAGGTTGAGTCCTTGTGGTGCTGTCCTGCCAGTAGCCTGGCTTTGGGAATTTAAGAACACAACTTCTATGAATAAAACCTTATTCTTAGCATTTCAGCTGCAAATTTTGTGATGTGGGAAATCGCTTTACAGTTCTTTAGAAATACTTGGGATGCTCCTTGCAAAATGAGTGCCTCAAAGACGCTGATGTACTTGATCACTAAAGGAAAGTGGGTGAACTGCACAGCTGCTGTCACCTAGAGTGGTGAAATTTAATTAGGATTTGGTCTTCGATTAGTGTTGAAGTTTTGCTCATTTATCATCAGTGTGCTGTTGCTTCACGTTTGGAGCAAGTAGACTTGATGTGGTGGCTGAAAGTTGGAATGATTGCACTTCCTTGGATATGAGTTACACAACTTTGGCTTTTACAATTTATATTTTGCTACCAGAGACTGATCTCATGGGTACTCGACCTCTGAGCCACATCCCCAGCCCTGTTTTGTAGAGACAGGGTTCACTGAGTTGCTTACCACCTTGCCTTTGCTGAGGCTGGCTTTGAATTCACGATCCTGTCTCAGCCTCCCAAAGTGCTGGGATGACAGGTGTGTGCCATCGCACCTCGCCAATTAAATGGTCCTTTGATAACACAAAGTGATAACTCCAAGAGTTAACATGCATGTATTTCAAATTACCTTCCATTTATTAAGATGTTAACTAAAAACATTTATTGCCTTATCCAGTGCTTGGGTATTATGCTACATTATTTAGAAACTTCAGGGACAGACATCTGAAGTCCTTTCAGCTACGTGGTTGAACAGTGGAGAAAGCAGATTCTCAGCCGACAGTAGTATCTGAGGGAGGTGGCTCTTTACAAGTTTCCCTGGCAGTCCCTGAAGGAGCTATTTCTCCTCACGGGGAGTCTGTCACATGGATGGGTGTCTTTCAACCTGGCCTGTAGATACTTGGGATTTTGGAAAATGCATCTATGACAGATGAAAGGCTATACTAAAGTTTTAGTGTCTTGAGTATTACTGGATAATTTTGACCTTGGCGATTTGTAAATTCGGCCTATTGTAAAGCATGGTCTGCAGGGGCACTTGATGTTTGAATATGTATACTATATCCATTTAAACTCGTTCTTTATAAATAAGCACTTTAAGAAGTGGCGAACAGCGAACAGTGGAACATCATTGCCATTAAAGGCCAAGTAAGAAGCTGGTACTTGTTTTTGGAAGGGTGTAGAAATCATCTTTGTTAGGTTTTTCTCTTTGCGAAGCCATGTGCTAGTGGAATGTGACCCCAAAGGTGAAGAAATGAAACTCCTTACCCAGGAGTTGAGGACTTGTTATAAAAGGTGCTCAGTTAACTGGAGCATAAAAGCAGATGGATTAGAGGAAACAGACATTTAGTGTGAACAGAATATTTAGGGCACAAAACTTGCTGTACTTTCTGCCAGGGTAGGTGCGCTGCTTTGTTCCTGAAACAGGTGTATGTGAGGGAGAGGTCAAGGGCTATGATGGCCCATATTCTGATGAGTTGCCAGGACGGCCATGGTGGAAGGTGGTTCCTCAGATGTACGTCCCAGGATTCCTTCAAAGAGTAAGTCTTGGTTGATTTCAATAATTACAATTGCTTAGATTAGCAAATACATAAACCAAGAATATATTTGAGGATGTGTACAGTTCTTTATAGACATAAAATAACTTACGATTTAAATAATAAACTGTAATCCACGCAGTGCAGGTTAATGTTAATTTAAATGTTTTGCTGAAAGTAGGCATCTGTTAGCTCCAAGAGCCATGTGGAGGCTCAGTTCGGGTCCATCTTCTGCACTGAAACTATAGGAAGCCTTTTTCTACAGCTGGCCAGGACATCACCGGCCTGCACTGGGTGCTTCCCTGTGTGGACCTCTATCTTGGTCATGGCCTTGTGGCTTGTTTCTGCACCCTGCACATGAAATACACAGGCACTGGTGGGTCTGAGTGGTCACCCGGATGATCCTGAGGCATGCTCATGTTTAAGTACAGTGAGAAAACATGGTTCTAGTGCCTTGAAAATAAGTCAGCAGGCTCAGTGAGAAGCCCTGGTCTCAGGAAAGGTGAGGAACAGCGAGGGGGGAGGGGGAACGGGGAAGTGAACAGGAAGAGCTGAGGACAGTGGAATGAAACTGGGAAGGGGGAACAGATGTGAGCAACCAGCAGTTGCTAGCCGAGGCGGTACCCGCCATGGTTGCGGCTGGCATGTGGAGCTCGCCCTCCCAGCCTGCGATGACAAACTGTTGGGGACGTGCAGGGAGGACAATGCTGACTTCCTGTCGCTGGGTGACTGCTGTGAGATGGATGTATGCATCTGTTAAACTGAAGAGGTGGTTGTGACAGTTCTCATCTGTCATGTCAGATCGGAAAGAAAAGCACTCCTCCCTTTAGGTTTTTCTGTGCTGAATGTTGAGTGGTTTCTCTGTGGATATTTTGGGCATTTACATCCCTATCACTAGAAGTGACTGGCCCCTTTTAGATTCTCCAGGGGGTGGGACACTCCTGTGCGTCAGCTGGGCTGATGCTGGTCCCCTGTGGTCAGCCTGTACCTCGTGCAGAACTGCAGTGTGCCAGGTCTGTATTTTACAGGAGCTTTGGTAGTGAAGGAACAGCAGCCTCTCATCAAAGGTAAACAAGGAGTGGTGTATTATGCCATGAATGTCATTTCAAATGGCCAAGGCAGCTTTCGTTACTAAACTCCTGTTTCACTTTGAACAGAAATGTTTTGCTGATGAGAATCCAACAGTTAATTGACTCTGCTGCATGCAAGGTGGTATTCCGTTGCTGGGGAGCATATGAATTTACATAGACGGGCCCCTGTGCTGGATTCCCCTGGGCTGGCACAATAGACATGTGAGACCCCATGGAGCGAGCAGGCTATGGCTCTTGTATGTGCAGGGGGAGGTGCTATGTGTCACAGGATTTTGCATCAAGTGATTACTGGGGTGGCAAGATGAGGTTTGGGTAGGTGGAAGTCTGTGCTTGCTGAGGTCATGGGAAACGGATAGCAGGAATAGGAGATGCCGAGTTTTGGGAGTGGTAGTCATTCAGGTTGGCCTGAGGATCAGGCTCACACGACATGAAGACTGGGAGCCCAGGGAGGTTGGTACTGCCGATGCCTTGGAGTCAGAGTGGCCTTTTTAGGACTTGCTAGTGTCACACTAGGGTCTGTATTTGGCCTTCTCAAAACTGTTTACTAACATAAAATGGGCAGAATAAAACATTGAAGTTTAAATTAGATGCAGAATCTTTTTCCTCCCCTTCCTGATGATGTGCCTGGAAGCCAACAGTAGATTGGTGTGAACAATGGAGCCACGCAGAGCCAGCTGAAGCAAGGTGGGCTCCTTGGGTACAGCAGGCATCTCTAATCCTGAGAGTGGAGGCTGTAGGTGGCCCTTAGTACACTCTGGCCCGCGGTGTACCTGAAGTCAGTTGGCACTGAGAGATAGAAGTAATCCAGGGATGAGCTGTTCTGATGCTAAAATGAGGGTCAAAGTCGGGGAGTACAGCAAGGGCCTGGAGACCAGAAATGGTGTAGATTTGCAGCTGCCAGAATGTTCTGACTCATGGGTCTAGGAAGATGAAGTCCAGATTGCTCTAAAATGTCAAATCTGCAAGAATAGTGCTAAAGCAGAAGAGGTTGAGGTTGGTTCATGGAATTCCCACTCTCCCACCCCCTGTTTAAGGGCAGGGCCTGTGTCCCCATCTCAGCACAGGCTTCCTGACTGTCGGACAGGCACCCTGAGCATGGCTGCCATGAGTAGTAGGGGATGTGTGTTGGGTGGTGACGGTCTGATCTTACACTTCTCATGAAGTCCCCTCTTTTTACAGCAATAATTGAATAAGTTGGAGTGATTATATATGGTGGTCTTTTTTTTTTTGCTTTAAGCAGTGAAACACTCACAGAGCTGTTACTCACAACCAATGACTGCGCAAGGCCACAGTGAGCTGCTTTTTTGGATGTGATTTTGAGCTACTTGATGTTCACACAGGAAAGCAAATTACTCTGAGGACACACCTCACCATGTATCTCAAATTGTATTACTGCTAAGCTGAATTACCTCCCTTGTTCCAGCTTTTACTAAGATCAAATCTATGGTGCATTTCCAGTGAGGTGGTCAACGCCTGAATCCCAGCTCTGAACACTTTGAGCATGTTAGACTCTGTGGCATTGTTACGGAAACATGGGGTGACTTTCTGTAAGGGCAGAGTGAATGTCCTGTGCTTGACAGGTCTCTTTTGCAAGTATATATGCTTTTAAAACCTTTTAAAACAACTCTTTTGGAGCTCATTCTTTTGGTGTGATTTAGGAGCATAGTTTTCAGACCCTTGACTGCATCTTCCATGAAAGGTTGATCTGCATCCTGAGCAGGCATCCCTTTTCATTATCTCAGCTAAGAATTGGTCAATCCCATGCTGAATTCATTTTTTTTGGAAAGCTCTTGCCTCTGTATGGCCTGGCACATCTGCAAACACAGGTGGTGCTGCTGATTCTTAAACTGCATAAGGCCAAGAACAACACACCATAGGCACTGGAATTTGGTTTCATTACTTTTCCAGAGAAGTCTGAGACGGCTCCAGGTTGATGCACAGTTGAAAAGCTGCTAGTAGGTCCATAACTATTGCATTACATTGGAGAAAACAGTTCTCAAAGGACTTAATTTTAACCCTTCTCATCCAGTGTCTGATACCTTTTATGTGGTAACAGAGGGCAGAGAAACATAACTCCGACCTCATGTGGGACAGCTATGACACTACATCCTCCTGACACTAAGTAGTGTCATTCAGTGACTCGAAGCTTGCTGCAGTAGATTACTCGGGGCTGGTTAAGGTAGGACCCAGAGCCCCACATTCCAAACTTACATCAAAATCTTTAATGTGGTTTTTTTGTATGCCAAGTAGAAAATAATTGGCCAGAAATAGATTTAGTGTTTGAGAATCCATAGCCCAGTTATTGTGGAGTTTCTTCCTTCTGCTGGCCATGCCAACATTATCAGAAGGCATATCCACCCGAGGAGATGGTTAAAACAGATGACTGTCCTTGAGCCCAGAGGAAGGGGACCAAATGAGTTTCTGAAATCCCGGGTGATACCAGTCCAGGCTTGAGGCAGCACAGTGTTAACTGTTAACTTATTTCCACTTTGAATTACTTTCCTTTTGAGGAATAGATCAATTCATTGAAGACCTAAACAACTAAACATCAGTTCTGGAATGACTGTCATCCTTTGATGGCTTATGGAGGAATATTTGAGACTTGATTCAGTTTGTGATGGGGCCAGCACAGGTCTCACCTTGGACTTGGGTAGTATATCACCTGCCATGTCCAAGCAGTCTCAGATGTCACTCTGCTTAATACACTGATCTAGGATCCTCTGAATAGGCATGACTTTACGTATAGGATGGAAAGTCACAGGGCACTGTTACTCGTTTGAGTTACTCAGGGTTGCTGCTGGTATCCCTAAAAGTGTTACCTCTGTGGTGAGGTATTCAAGGACTGTGCCAGAAATTCTCTGAAGAAAGGCGCCTGCTCTGTGCTGATGGCCTGGGGGTGCGCAGCTGGAAAAGGGCAGCAGAAGGTGCCAAGATCCTCACTCTTCCATACCAGCTTGCTTTGCTGCTTTCTGAATGTGTAAGCTTTGGAGTCTAAATGAGCCGTAAAAATAGCAACCGTGCCAGAGTGCCTGCAATACTTCTTTTGGGTGTGCTATTTAAAAGAAGGTAACAATAACAGGCTAGCCTCCCTGTGTGAATGGATACAAAGCACAGCATCATAGGGAAACACGCATTTACCTGTGAAGAGCGTATTTGTAAAATTTCTGATGGGACATTGAATAAACGGTAGTCATTGCTCTGATCTTGAACATTAGCAAAAAGTGTTTTAAAGCTCTTCAGAAAAGCTAAAATGTGAATTTTTCAAGGATTTTAATATCAAAGTCCCAAATGTGGCTTTTAGTTTCTTAAAATGTGTTCAACTTGGGAATAGGTGTTGATTTTCCGAGAAAGTTTGGAATCTGTCCCATTCATCATACAAGTTTCAGAGGCAACTGGATACAAGTCTACCTGGGTAGGAGTCCTGCACCAAAGAGGCCAGAGAGCCCGTGGGTGGAGAAATTCAAACAGCACCAGCCTTTCCCTGAGTGCTCCACTTTTCTGGGTGTGTAGTCATACTGATAGTTTCTTCCAGATAGTGTTTCACTATTCACCATGGCACACTTGTAAGTTGTGTGCCCTGTTGAATACTCGGTTCCTATGTTTACATTTTCTTGGCTATTCAGTTTTAACTGGTAGGCATGCTTCTGTTCTTGAGCTCTGAACTGTTCCATGAGTTAGAAACCAGTGTAGCTGCTGATGCTCGAGGTGGAGTTGCACGTGGCAAATGGAAAAAGCAGCTTTACACCTTATTGCTTTACCACATGTCAATTCTGTGGTTTTAAATGCTAGGCATAGTTAGGTTAGTAGTCCGTGGAAAATGCCTTTTAAAGTTGGAAAAACTAATAGTTTATATATACTTTTATAAAAGAACTGGGATGGAAGAGATTTCCTGGGCCAGAGGAAATTCTGTTCCTGGTGAGCGTGTATTTTTGAGTTAGGATGCTAATTTGGTATATGTGGGGGAGATCCATAGTGCTGCTTTGGAACTCTGGAGCTGTCATGTTTTCAGATGTGACAGTTGACTCCACTGAGTTAAAGCTTCTGGAAGGGCAGCACTGTGTGCCTAGAGAGCCGTATGAATGTTAGCATACATTACGTGGAGACATACTCCTGGTCTGTGACAGTGGGTGTTACCCTGCCTGCATGTGGCCCTCCAGATCCTGATACAGACTAGGGTGGGTCTGGGCACTTGGCTTGGACAGAGCTGCCCAGGTGAGTGCTTTCATCCTGTGTCCCCTAGGGGATGCTCCCCTTAGACTGATGTTGCCCTGTACATGAGGCATTGTCATTGTCCTCTTTGGACACAGGGAAGTTCATGGCAGGAAAGGGAGACCAAAACAGCATTTTCCTCTTCATTCATCCTTGGAAAAGCTTAATTTGGTCCTGCCATGATTTTCAGTTGGAAATTAACTGAGTTGATGCACTTTTGCTTAAAGAGGTGACAGTGAATGTTGTTGGGGGTGGGGAGAATCTCTTGCATTGTCTCCCAGGAAGCAAGAGAAGCAAGAGTGGGAAAACACTTGCCACTTTGTAGTTTTTTTCTTCTCTTTAATAAAAGATGGGTGGATGTAGCCAAAGTGTTTGGCCCAAGTAAAGGCTATTTAAGTGGCAGCTATGACAATTAGGCACTACATTCTCAGTGCTTTAGACTTATTTAATACTTCCAAAAATCTGGAGGCAGCTGCTGTTAGAACCCCCATTTTATTAAACAGTGGCAAAGTGGGTTGAAAAAGACTGAGGCCAAGTGACAGATTGGGTATATGAACAGAGGCGCTCTGGTTTTTATAACCGACGTCGTGAACCACTGTTACATACTGTCTTAAGTGGCTCCTTGAGATTGGAGCTTGCAGCCAAGATAGTGACAGACCAGGTTCTACTTGTGCCCCAAAGAACTAAACAGGGAATAGTCTGTAGAACATTAATTAACACTTGGGCTCAGGCAGTGAAGGACGGTGAGCACTAAAGCAGACTCTGTAGTACCTTGAGAACGTTTCCAGGCCACATTCCAGGACAGGGGAGCCCTGCCTATTGGAATGAGGTTGTGGAGATGAAGATGATGGTGCAAGATGGACCAAGGAACCTGAAGATCAGTTCCACAAGAGTTACGTTCATGTCTAATATATTTGCTTTAACAATAGGCAAGAGTATTTTCCACGAAATACTTGCTAGTAAACAATACAGTGAATGGCATGGAGCTTGAACACTTGATGTTTTCACAAGCTTTGGATTTGTCCACTGAAGTCTGACACTTTTTATCAGTTGCACATCTTAGATTCCACTTCAGGTTGTACCAAATTACTTCTTCACTTTGGAAAAATTATCTCAGTTGGTTAATTCAGAGGAGCTAATTCTTCAGTTCCTTGAATGAAAAACCACCCTGACAGTGCTAGAAATGAGTTCAAGAATTGGGACAAATTATTTTGAATCATTTTTCTTCATTCATGTAACCTGGCATTCTGAACTCAAGTAACTGTTCTCCCTAAAGGGCAAATCAGTATCCCTTTTGGATGTGTATCTTTGGCCACTTTAATAAAATGCAGTTAAACTAACTTACCATGGTTAATGGCTTTCCTTGTTTAGCAAACATCTCTCAATCTTTGGTTAGTCTGTTTAACATGTGAAGTTCTGTAATGAAATGTTTTCTGGTTTTCCTGACTTCCTTGAGTTTGTGATGACTGCTTAGTTTGGAATCTGGGCATGGTGCACACATTGACCGATCACAAATTGACCCAATGTTTGGCCTCTCTGAATCTCTTAAGCAGTGAACTTGATGTTCATCTTCGTCCTCTAAACACAATAAAATACTGTTGTATGGCAGTTTACTTGGTCAAAGTACTGTCAAGACAAGACTGCATAAAGAAACTGAAGCTGAGGCACTGTTATAGCCACTGGACTCTGCCTTTGTCATGTGAAAGGAGCCATAGACCATTAGCGTGGCGGTGTTCCCACTAGACTTGATGGACACTTGGATTTCAATAGTTTTCACGTGCCTTGAAATATTTTTATCCTTTGAAAACAACCGTTCTCTGCTCAGGGCTGTATGACAATGGGGTGGACTGGATTTGGCTCATTGTTAATAGGCTGTCAATTTTTAGAAAATCTGTGTGGTCATTTGTCATGGAGATTGATCCCAGTTTGATCAATTTTTGGGGGGATCGGGATGATAAAATACAACTTCTATTAGTAGGAATGTTTCAAATATTGGGAAATTTGCAATTAAGGAATAAATATGAAAATAGGTACTGTGCTCAGTCTTTTGAGTACTGAATTGTTTCTATGGCCAAAAACCAACCACCACAGATCTTACAATGGTATAAACTTAATCTGAAGTTCTACAGAAAGTTGAGTGTGACTGTCACCAGCATGCTATCCATAGTGACATGTCTGAATTACAGCAAGGCATCTCACCTGGAATTAAACAGGCATCTAAATACTGGAGAAGTCTTTAGACTTTGATGCAGTACTGCCTAATTGTCTATATCAGGCCCACAGAAGCCAGGAGGCTGCAGGCTCAGGGAAAGTCTCCCAAAGAGCCACCTACAAGGTGGTGGACTTTTAAGGTCACAAGCAAATCGATGTTTATGTGCGAATACTAAACTGAATTTAATCCTCTCAAGCAGCCAAGCTTCTGTTTCAATCATTTTCATGGCCTCATCTTTATCACTGTTAAATATGAATTAGAAAGATCTTGGCTGTTTCTTAAACTTTTCTGTTTCTGAAATATTTCAGAGTAGACCATTTGAGAATGTAAAGCTGGTTGAGGGAAGAGGATGTGGTTTCAGATGTGTTTTCAGTGATGAGGAAGTACTTAAAACTGGTCCAACAATTCCAAACAATCCCAGTTAGAAGTGTTCAACAATGAAATGTAAATCCTCAGAATGGGAGATGTTTTAATTTAGAAACCCTTTAGGAATGCTAATTTTAAAACCATGGCTATAAATATGCATATACATATTTAGAAGGGAAAAAATCAAAGTTGTATATTTTTAGTCAGCTTTTTGCTGCTGTGACTACTACTGTGACTACAGGACCTGACCAGCACAATCAGGAGTTTGAGAGCTCCTGTTTTCTGAGGTCTTAGTCCATAGGCAATCTCCATTCCTTAGGGCTTGCGGTGAGCTTGAGCATCATGGCTGTAAAGTGTGGTGGAGGGAAGCAGCTCACATCAGTGATCAGAAGGCAGACTCCACTCTCCAGATACAAACAAATACACCAAAGCCACACCTTACCAATTCAGTTAATCCCACTAGGGATTAACTCAGGCTAAGGCTATAACCCAATAATTTCTCCTCTAAACCTTGAATTGTCTTGCAGGTGAGCTTTCAGGACACGTCACATCCAAACCATAACAGAACTTTAAAAACTGAAATCTAGTCTTTTCAGTAGTAATTTTTTAACCAGGTAGGAGCTCCTTGATTGAGATACATGAAAGTGATACTAGAAAAAATGAGAAATGGTTCTTCGAGGATACACTTCTTATAAAATACCTTTTACCATGTGGTGCTGAAGCTTGAACCCATTGCTTCACATGGGCCAGGCAAGCACTGTCACTGAGCCACAAGCCCAGCCCAACAAGATGCTTTCAATAGTGAGTTCTTGTGTACATGTTTGAATATGTAACAAGTCCTACCATTGTGTTTAATGCACCCATAAAAATGGGCAAAAATTTATTCTTGAAATGACTCATGTACAGAAATGTCCACAGCAACCTTGTATTACAGTATTCCCAAGTGAACTTCGTCTTGAGGAAGGAATTGCTTCAGATTTATCTTAATGGGATGACAGCAGGAAAAGTTATTTATGGATGCCTTGGTATGGTCTAACCATCAGAAAATAGATCCCGACCCTCCTTCTGTAACTAGGGACCTTAACCATTAAAATTGTCATAAACCGTGGAAAAGCAATAAATGGCCTTTGAGTCACAGAAGACGCAGCGTGCTGTAGAACAGTTTTTGCCGAGTGCCCCTGTGAACCCTCTGGGCTTACTAATTTCAGGATTGTAGTGCTCTTGATTCTCTAATTCCTTGGCCTGTAGTCCGTTAATGATAGCAAAGTGCCTGACCTTGTGCGTAAGGTTGGTCTGCAGGTGGCGGTGGGAAACACCCTCTGGTTCCTGGGATGTGGCAGACTGAAGAGATGCTTCCACAGATGGAGGTTGCAAGGGCTGCTCAGCTGTGATGTGATTTCCACAGTGGTGACTTGGTGGTGGTCTTAGGTGGCCTCTGTAAGAGGAAAAACTTCATGTCTAGGCAAGAAATCACATTGAGTACCATACTGGTTGAAGCTCTGATGCTGAGAAACCCGTTCGCTCTGGAGTGGGACCTCTTCCATATCCAATCTGCAGAGGGAGTGAAAGCATGGTGTTCAGACCATTAAGGCAAGGTCCCTCCTGAGGGAGATGGCCTTTGTCTAACTCCAAGAGAACCGTGCAACTGGCAGAAGGGCTCTCTGGAAATTGGCCAAAGCCCAAGGTGAGGGCGCCAGGTGTGTTTAAAGCTGTGGCACAGGACCAGGTGGAGGACCAGCTGAAATTGCCGAGTGCTCCAAGAGCTGCTGTAGCTGAGTAGAGAGCTCTGGGGGGCGCAAAAGCAATGAAGCCTGACATACCTCATGACCCTCAAGGAAGCCTCGTAACTGACATCTTAGAATTAGAAGCCTTGACATACAGGTCTAGTCTGGTAGGATGAGGTGTGTGGGAGGGCACATTTTCAGGAGGCTTGGAATCTCCTTGACCAGGACTAACTCTAAGGCCAGTTTGTGAGGCCATATAGGACAATTGCTGTCTCCTGTCCACTGAGAATCTCCTCGAAGAAAACAGAAAACACCAGAAAGTGACGTTTTTGTTGTGTTTGACAACCAGTGTGGTAATCAATATTTTCTAAATCAGCTGATCACTTTGGAAGTCAGTGGGTTTTCAGTGTTGAACTTATCAGCAAGCAAAGATAAGCCAGTGGTGTATCAATGAGGCCTCTTCAGTGAGACTGAGTGACATGTTTGCCAATGAGGTCGAGAAGGTAGAAGCTTGTGTGCTGGTCCTGCAAGCAGCTCGCGAACTTAATTGTCGAGGGACTGAACGGTGTGGTGGGTTTTTTAAAATTGGTATCCGATTCATGTCAAAGGTTTGTTTGGCCACTGAACAGGGTCTTCACAGCACCTTGCTTGGCTCTGGTTTCCTGCTTTTCTGTGGCATCCGCCTCTGGGTCTGGGTTTGTAACACATTGTCTTCTCTCATAGATTGTAATCACAAGACCCAGCTTGTGCCACTTATAAGGCAGATGTTTCATCCACACTTGCTTTGATTCCTTTTATCTGTAGTTCGTAAAATTGCCGTGGATTCCTAGTGGAAGTTGGAGCCAGGTCTGCAGCAAAATGGCAGAGGTCACTGCCAGAAGGATGAAGAGGGAATGGGAACAGGGAGGGGAGGTTGGGCCAAGGGCAGAAGAGGCACATTCTCTGAAATCAGCAGGTAGCTAACTGAGCAGCTAGCTGTTCCTGCCTTGTTACTGGAGTCCTAAGCCAGCTGCCTGACTCCAGGGGTGCCTGCTAGCCAGGTTCCACCATTTGCCCCCAGACAGAACAGGTAATGGTGGAAAGCAGGAAATTCTCGGGCCACATTGGAGGCAGTGAGCTGCAGCATCTCCACCCCAGTTTTCCAGGTGCTGATGTTACCGGAAAGTCTTTGCTTGTTCGCCACTAAAACCTTGGCAGACAGGTGGGCAGAAAATGGGTTTATTCAAACTTGTTCTTGAGGAAGACAACTTCCTGTGTGATGCCTTCATCGTTGGTTCAGGCACATGCAGAAAGCTTCAAGAAGGCGAAAGGGACAAAAGACAGAAAACATAGGCTTAGCTAGGGTGTTCTAACCAGAAACACTCAGGTTCTGCAGTTCCCAGCAGGCAGGTGAAGGGTGGGCAGGCCCTCGTCCCTTCTGGGTAGGAGGAAATAGAAGACGCAGAGTTGCTAGGAAGTTGCCCTTAATTTCAAAGGGTGTCTGTTCACTGACACGAGCCGTGGGCTCAGAGGAAGAATCGGGGCCGGGGCCAGGGCCAGAGTATGTGCAATGGAGCAGTCTTGATCAAAACTGGTCTGGTGGATCATACTGTCAGTTCTGTTTTCTGCAAAGTGATCCCAGAGAAGTTCTTATGGCCTGAGGGGGAAATTTCCACTTGTAACTTAGAATATTTTTCAGACCTGTGATCCTGGGAGGGAGTGATGGCCTGGAGACTTCTAGGCACCAGTCCAAGGGTCTGATGGTGTAAAAGCTGGCAGTTGAATGTCCCTGCAAATCTAGTCTGTCTGAAGAGGAGTGAGATAAGTTAGGTAAATACAGGGCTGATAAAACTTGTACTACTAGTTTTTAGATGAACATTCCTTAAATGATTAACATGCCTGTACAGAGGTGAGCAGGAATCTGAAGGCAAAGATGCCAAGCTTTATCCTGCTTTGTTACCCATAGGGCATCTGCAGAACTGCATCACTGCTCTTTGCAAAGGCACTCTGCAGTCTGTTAAATCCCACTGTAGCAGTCCTTCAGCATGGTACACTCTGATGAAGTAGACCCTACCCCTTGATGACAGGGGCCGGGACCACACAGCTCTGCCCCTGACTTTGGTGGGTGGAGGTATGAGGGCTGTATCGTCATGTCCAGGTCAGTACTTGATGCCTGACTGGGCACCTGCATGGTTTGTGGAGGTGTCAATTGGTGAGGCCTCAGTTGGTGAATGCAGATGGGGGCCTTGAGGTTTGGTGAGCAGACCACTCATGTAGGTGTGTAGCTTTGAGTGGGCTCTTCACCTTCCTTTCACTGCCATGCCAAGCCCCGATTTCATTATAAATACCCATAGATGTGAGTTGGCCCAGGAGATGTGGGTTAACTTTTCCAAACCCTTCCATGATCTTGGCTGCATGGGCCTAAACCTACAGCATTCTGACCAACCCTCCTGTCCACAGCCTGCCCACGCAGCACCGCTCTTCACTGGGAAGAGGATCCTGAAGTTCCCTCGACAGAATTTGGATTTCCTACTGCAGGGAAGTTGTGTTTTAAATAGACCAAGAATGACCCTAACACTTGCACATCAAGCTTGTGTTTGGTTCATAATCATAGGATTCTCTGGCACATATCAGGATAGACATTAGACTTGGGGGTTGGATTTCTAAAGTTGTGGGAAATGTAACTCATACACAGACTGCGCAAGTCTTCTAATTCCAAGTTGATAACGGAGGGAGCAGGTCCTGGGTGGGATTTGTCAGTGAAGTCATCTTGTGGAGCTGTCCCTTTGTGTGGAAGACTAGAGGGAGTGATCCAAGCCTCCGGGCTCAGCATGACCTCTGAAATATTGTCTAGGTTTTATTCTAGGTAACATCTTGGAAAGAGTGTCTGGCAACAAATTGCATCTACAGTTTTGAGAATCATGAGGAAATATCAATGAAGTGGGACACTGACCTAACCTAAGGGTGGTCGCCATTGGTTCTAGAGCATTTTAATTCGGGTCTGTTGGTAGCATAAGCTGTCGTGTGATGACCCCTATTAGAGGGGAGATGTGCAGTGATGCTGAGCAATGTCACTGGGAAGCACCTAGCCTCTGCACACCCTTGGACATTGACCCGTGTGCAGTCTGTCCTGGTGCTCCTCCCCCCATCTGTCTCCACTTCAGTAGAGCCACAGACCGACACATCCTGTCTGGGCTGCCTTAATACTTGGCTAAGAGAACTGGAAGGGAAGGTCCTGGCTATTACAGAAATAGAAAGTGAGCTACTTTTACTTTTTTTAAAAATTGAACTACAGAAGGCAAGTGTCAAAGCTAACATCAACTACACTCGCCGTGCCTGCTGTACCGCCTGTGAGTTCCAGTGCTGCTGGATATCTGGGCTTCAGCCCATTGGCACTCTGGCCACCTTTCCTGAGGCTTTGAAGTGCTACATAAGGATATGTATAAAGGAAACGCTTAATTACATGCTCTGCAATTCGGACTCCAGAATCGTACCTAATAGAAATTGCATGTTCGATCAAGTGCTTGCTGCCCCTCTCTGCTGGGTGCTGGGAGAGGCACAGATCCTGTTTTGAAAGCTGCTGCTGTCATGAGGGGCGGTGAAGGGACTGACATGTGTCATGGTCTGGGGCACAGGGCTGGGACCCAAGCCAATGCCAGCAATATTGGGGTGATGAATCCCCCTGGATGGGGTTGGGGGGCCCTTGGTCCTGGGAGATCTCTGGTGCTTGCAATAACATCCCTGAGAGCTCATGTTCCCCTGCGAGGTGGGGACTAGAGTACAGCAGTGGTATCTACTTGTGAAAGATGAAGTGCACAAGGATGAAGGAAAACCCAGAGATCAGGTGCCCAGATTGGGCCAGCAGTGGAGCATCTCTCTGTGCAACTGTATGTGCCGCCTTTATCGATCGTGTTTTGTATAGTGCTGTAAGAATTTTGAGCTTCAAAGTACTCTGAAGAGTCCAGCAACCTTTGAGGTGCTGAGGAATGCAGTAGGCAGTGCTGGACTATGGGTGAGGTTCTGGGAGTGACCAGAGGTAAAGCATTGTGGCCTGGTGCCTGTCAGTTGGTTGCTATAGAGTGGATGACTCCCTAACTTAAACCATGCTTCATTACTCTAACATATTCAAGGGCAGCACTTCTAGGTGACTATGGCTCCCAGTTGAGTGAAGATACTGGTCTAGCTGTGGCCCTTGAAGAATCAACTGGAGCTGGGGGTCCCCTTACTGTACCTCCACGTGTGGACAGGAAGGTTGAGTGCTTTGGCACCTGGACCTTTCTTCAGGGCTGCTAGATATGTCCTGCCTGGCAGCTGAGCTAGAGGTAGAGCCAGTCCTCTATAACACAGCATTGGAGTGGTGCCCCCTTTTTCCTGCATATTCTGTTGACACTGAATAGCCTTGACACCACTTGAAAGGGATCGTACACCAACATGAATGTCACCAAGGGAGCTGTGATGTAGCTTGGGGGCTGTCTCAGGTCTGGCTCCCAGACTCTGAACTCTGATCTTGAGTTAAACCTGAAAGATTTAGATGACAGAAGGCTGCAGGAGTGGATTCAGGTTTGAGCTATAACTGACATGGCGCTGACTGGGGAGGGAGGGGTAGTGGCTAGCCCTGGCGCACAGGTAGGCTTCTGGCCGAGTTGCAAGGTTACCTTTTTTGGTGATGGTCAGAAGAAATGAGCATATGTTAAGACTTGCAGTGGTTTTAGGTATTGTCTGTATTTTGTTGTGATAAAAAGATTGTAATGAAGTATGGGTGATTATTTAGGGGCTTTTCTAGGGATCCTAGGAATATTTCTAGTGCCCTGAATTGGAGGAACCAGCGGGGCAGTGAGAAGGGTAGAGGGAGGCTGACATCTTTGTGAAGGGAAAGGGGTGTGTTCTGTGGGAGTTCTGTGGATCAGGCTGTCTGAACTACCTCTGAAACCACCTGGTAGGATGTGTGGCAGCTGTTGGGTTGTTCAGAGCTGCTGCTCGGGGATGGTGAAGACCAGCCTGCACGTTGATGACTGTGAAATTGGGGCATCTGACTGCTCTGAGCAGGAACCCAGGCTGCTGGAGCGACTCTGGCCAAGAAGCTGAGGTGCTTTTCCCTTTCCAATGCAAACATTTTCACTTCTCAACCATGAGCCAGAGATGGTGATGTCCAGGCAGCCAGGGCCTGTGAGTGAGGACATGATGGCCGTTTAGTGGCTGCTTGATTTCCATGGTTCCGTGTGTCTGATAAAAATGGTTGGCAATTGAAAATAACTGGGTAAAATCAAGAATGGATGTGATGATGGGGAGGAATGCCTGGGTCCTTTCAATGGGGGTGTACTTGGCGAAAGGCTTGTCTGAAGCACGTGTGTGGCCAGGGTGTTGAAGGGCAGCAGCAACCCTTGGAGGAAAGTCTCCCAGCCCCGTTTTGTAGTGGACGGAGATTGCAAGCAACTGAAGCGCCATGAGACGTGAGGTCTCCTGAAATTGTCCAGCAGCCTGGTAGGGGTCATCCTGGGTCCTCCGTCCCAAGAGGTCATCTTCGAGTCATGAGTTTTCCTATCTTGGAATTGCTCACTGTGCGAGTTGGCTTTCAGGAACAGTCCGGGGGAGGCTTCGTGGTGTGGCCAAGCTGCCTGCCTGCCTGTTGGGATGAACTGGTTCACAGGCCTGAAGTGTTCTGAGGTTTTAATTTCACTGAGTGCTGCTTGGGCTTGTGGCCTTTCCCACCTGTCCTTCATGAAGACACTGAGCAGATGATTAACCAGGTTCTGGGTGTACAGCATCCCAGAATTTTAATGAAAAACAATATTTGAACAATCTTTGTGATACCAGATTGGCAAAAGCTCTTTAAAGTGAGCTCTGTGGGAGAAGGAAAAGCCTTGGAAATGGCAAAAAGGTAAAGACAGTGTTGAATTCTTAAAGAATTGTTCTCAAAGTAGGGGTGAATGTGTGGAGCAAGTCAGGGAAATTGAAGGGATGGGAAATACAGGGAGAAACGGGGCCAAAAGCTGTTCCTAGCTGGTGAAGTCACTTTACGTTGTGGTGTTGGGCTGCTGTCTGCTGTTCTGTGTGGGATGCATGGACATCAATTTGCAGGCTGATACTGGACACGGGGTGGTTTCTTTGCATGCTGACTTGTATTAGTTGGATGTGCCCTTGATGTCATCCATCCTCCATTCTTGGAGGTAGCTCCTGGTTGGATTCTAAGCACGCTGGCCTGGGTGAGGCCTTGTGGGTCCTGTCATTCTGGCCTTGAGTCTGCAACCACTTAGGGCTGATACTGGAAGTTGCAACCAAAAAGACAACAGCTTTGTCGTTGGGTGGTTGTGTTGGGCATGGCACAGGATAGTCCCCAGTTTCCTAGTAATTGGATCTTAGGGAAGTACAAGTTATAATATCTGAATGCCTCATTAACTGATTCCTGGGCAGATACAAGTTTGTTTGCTGATGGGAATCCTAATGCTCCTGAATGGTGTAGGAGCCACAACCAATGGTGAGGTCCAAAGTGCTCATCTCTTGGATGAGAGAAAATAGGGCTCAGTTTTATTTCTTGGTCTGAATTGCTGCCCCCTCCTTGCCAGCTCTGACCTTGTACTGTGTGCACTAGTCACCTATATGTAAGCAAGCCCAGGCTCCCTGGCACCTTCCTGCTGCTCTCTTGAGAGATTCTGTGGTCTTAGCTAAGGAGTCAAGACAGGCTTTGCCTGCGGCCACTTTGCTGAACTGGTGGAAGCATAGTGGTAGATAGTACCTGCTCCTTTGGCCGTTGTTGGGCTGCACCCGTGCTTAGTCGTGGCAGCGGAGCACAGAATCAGGGTACCCAATTAATAATCGGTACATCTTAATTGCTGTTGATCTACAGAGCTTGACCGGAGCGGGCACAGCACGTTTCCTGGCAGCTTGTCACTGGTGACGGTCGAGAGAGCTGGACAGGAGAGGGCACAGGTCTGAGTTCCTGTCTCACTGTGGCCTAGACAAATTATTTTTGTTTGGGTCACAGTTAGCTTGTGTGTAAAAATGAGTGGTTTGATTCAAACATTGATTTATAACCTTATAGGACAAAGGTGCTGCTCTTCTAAACTGTTTCAGCAGTAATAGTTTAAAAAAAATTTTGAATGTTTACAAAGGGCATAATTCCATGTAAGTTCTGTGCTAGGTATTGGGGCTTACAAAGTCAAATGAGGTGTAAGGTCCTTCCTGAAAAATTGGCAGGGGAGGGAAGCCATGCATTCATGAACATATTCTCAAAAATGGTGCTGGGGTTTGAATGCAGACCAGCAGCAGCAAGTGTGCAGAAGAGCAGGTAGTCACAGTGCTATGGGGAGCGGGGAATTGCTCCTCAGTGTTGGACCCTCAGGAATGCTCACTGGAACCATGAGCAGAGAGCCGGATAAGTCTGGGAATAGGTCCTGGCAGGCGCCTGGGAAGGATCACAGGTGGCAGGAGCTTGGTGAAGATGGTGGCCATAGCACACAGGACAGGTCGGGGGGCTAAGAGGTAGTGGCAGGGAGGTGGACAGGTGAGAGTATGTAGTCTTGCTAGGCCACTGTGTGGCTGTCCCTGGGTGAGCAGGACCTCACCCTGTGGACTTAAGGGTCCAGGGAGCCAATGGACACCATCAGGAAGTTTGTGTGGCCTACTAGTCGAGTCTTCTCCTGTGTCTGTGAAACAGTGCTAGGCGAACTGTCAGGGGAAGAATCCGGCCCAGACTTGTAAGACCTGTGCACAGGTTGAAGTGGGGAAGCTCTGCTGGTGGGGCCTGTGCTGCTTGCTGTGCAGTGCCTCCCCTGCTGGCTGCGGCCTGGAAGATGTGGAGGCCTCCCTTACTCTGGCTTCTCGCTGTAGCAGGTCCACACTTCCATTACAGCACCAAGTGCATTGAGGGTCAGGGTATCACATCCTCGTCCTTCTGCAGGCTTGGGTTTTAGAGGCCAAAGCCTTGGCCTTAACGGTCTTCCAGAGACCCTGCCGCATGGTAAGGAGTCAGTAGTGACTGAGTAAATGAAGAAATTCACCAACTACTCCTACATGAGACAAGATTTTAGATATTTTCTAATGGTATTAGATATTTTTGGGCACAGTACTGGACTGGGGATTGAACCTAGGGGCACTGAGTTACTTCCTCAGCGCTTTTTATATTTCATCTTGAGACAGGGCTCACTAAGATGCCCGGGCTGGCCTTGAACTTGTGATCCTCCTGGCCTCAGCCGTCAGAGTAGCTGGGTTTACAAGCATGTACCACTATGCCTATTTTGTTCTGCATAGAATTGTCCTAAGTGAGTGCAAAGAAATACTAACGTCCTTTCCCCTGGAGAGCATAATCGGGGAGGCAAACCATACAGGTGCTAAATTAGTGAAAGTGTGTGCTGCAGCCCAGAGGCAGGGCAGCATTGCTGGACTGCACAGGGTGATGTGCTGCGGAGCAGCTCTGGAATCGCCCCAGGGTTAGAATCACCCAGGGGGCTTTGGAAGTAATGACTTGCACTCCAAGTCCTGCTAAATGAATCTTGAAGGTATAGCCTGGAAAGCTGCATCTCAAAGGGAAAGACGAGCAAATTGAGGTGGTCAACTGATCTTGATGTGTTCTTTCCATCCTAGTCCCAGGACCAGAGAGGCAAAGAACTAGTGAATATGAACTGAGGTGGGCAGGAACTGCTTGGTGTAAAAACCACACCAGTGTTCTGGGGTGTTTGGATCATAATTCATATTTAGGGCAATGTAGATTCTAATGGAACAGTTTTCAAAATGCCAGCTTATTTGGAGGGGGTTTGGCATCTGATGAACCCTGCTGGGCACAACTCTCTCTTTGCTGTAATTGCCTTTATAGCCCTGGCTGCCACCCAGTGACTTCTGTTTCCTGTGTGACATCTTCACACCCAAACAGGCCCCCCAGGGGCAGGGACGTGGTCATCCCCTGTGTGTTGCTGCCTTGCTGGTGCCTAGCAGGCAGCAGGTGTTCCGTGACCTGCTGAAGTATGGGAGTGTGATTATCAGGATGTCCCCCTCGCTTCCTATCAGCTGCCTTGGGGGTGATCCTGTGTCCACAGCAGGCCTGGACCTCTCATTCTTAGATGTACTAGCCCAACGCATGCCAGCCTTGAGGGGATGTGGAAGGAGACTCAGGAACTCCCACCCTGAAGATGGAAGGTGACGTTGTCACCTCTGAACCGAGGAGGCCTGCTCCCTGCTGTTGAACTGTGTTGCGTGTTCTTGACATGCCGAGGCTCTTGATGGAGTGAAGTTTTTCCAGAGGAAGCCGAGCAGCTATGTCCCTGTCCTCTGGCTGCCTTCCTCCAACCCTGTGATATTTGAGATCTTGGAGTGAGGGTGGAGGCAGAGAGTCACTCGGCTGTCTGGGCTTGCTGATACAGTGGACTGGCCGTTGGAAAACAGACTAAAGGTCAGAGGAGGGATGACTGGAGGGTCTGAGTGATGGGTAAGATGCTGCAGGTTCCAGCTTCACAGGGCTGGGAGAACTCGCCTCACAGTCTCTCCTGGAGTCTCTCGGTGGAGCTCGAGTGCAATAAGTGACCAGAGCAAGGGTGTCCTTTCTTCCCTGCCTTTCCTCCTTGGTCTCGGGCTACATTTTCTGCTCCCATTTCTTTATCTAAAAAGATAAATCATGCCTATCTTTTCGGTTGTTGGGACCAATAGCACAGGATGTAAGACGGCATTTGATGGAAGGAGCTCAGGGACTTGATAGCTCATGCTGCATCCTGGGCTGATGGAAGGCAGCCATGAGGGGCCATTCTCAATACTGTTGGGAGAAGATTCAAGTGTCCCCTTTTCTTGGGCTATGTGACAGTGTTCCTTGTTCCAGAGTGCACTCGCCACTCCTCTCCGGGCCTCCCCATCCCCCAAGCTCTGTGCCTCTATCAGCTGCTCCTCGTGGTCACTTGGGTAACTTCTTGGGAAGGTTAAGTATCTGAAGGACTACAGTTTTAAAATACTGTGTATTGCTTGGGTTCTGAAGTGTGGGTTCTGAATCTGGGTCTGGAGTGGGCCTGGCATCCTACATTTGGTACAAGCTCCCAGGCCACCCTGATGTCACCTGTCCTTGGAGTAAAACTAGCTGTGAACAGATAGGGGAGAGGGAAGGGTGTGTTATTAGAATGTTGGGAAGAACCTGACCTCATCTTGATGAAACACCAGCTTAGATGAAGCTGGTCTGCAGAAGTGGAAGCTAGTCAGTGTGGGTAAACTGACACTTAGGGGCCCCAGTCACCTTCACTGTTTTGAGGCATTTTGAGTATGATGTTTAGGTTTAACTCCAGATAAATTAGAATTTGAGGCTGAAGCTTACACTGGGCTACCCACCCCATGGTGCTTGTGTCCCTGAGCAAAGCACAGTAGTCTTCCGGAGTGACAGCCTCTTATCTGGGATCGTGTTCAGCTGTTGGTGACTGAGGTCATTGCAATAGAAGATGTGGCCAGAATCCAGGTGCGTTGCCCTCTGGGTGCTCCCTGCTGGTGTCTGCTTTGCAATGCTCGGTGTCTTGCACCCGTGGTTGGTGCACTCCAAGCAGGTCATCCCAACAAGGAGCAGCTGGGAGAGCAAGGAAGGCTTGAGATAGGTCCCTGGATGTCACATAAGCTATCCTTGCCTCATCTGCCACAAGCCTGGGCTTAGTCCCATCGTAAGACCTGTGCAGGGAGGCTGGGAAATATGACTTGACTCTGGAATGCCAGCACATACCCTGCCAAGCTGGAAAGCCTAAGGGAGGACTCACGATACTGCTTCATCTTGCAGACTCTAGGAGGACAAGATGGAGGGCTGGTCAGGACAGGGAATGGAAGTGTTCAGTTTCTCTTGAGTGACATTTCCATCAGAATTTTACCATTGTTGTTCCGTTGCGGTCCTAAAGACTGCTCAGGAAATAGCTGGGGTAACAGTGATCTGTAGGAATCTGCCAGGTGTATAATGACCCCTGTGAAACCATTTTTTCTTCCTGTGGATTACTTTCTAAAGGTGTTTGCCTTCACATCACCTTGCACCTGTTATTCTCAGACTACTTGAGAAAGCCTGGTGAAGGGACCTACTGTCCTTAGCCCCAGCCTAGGAATTGAGCTGCCACAGTCCTCAGGCTTTGAGGAGAGAAGGAAGCTGCTCATTCTCAGCAAGTGCTGATTGCTTTCCACAGGCTCTGTCCAGAGGAGATGTGTCCTGGGGCTCTCCTGGGACCTGTGAGGTGCTATGATTATACGACATCTTTCCTCCATTTCCTGTCATGTGCTACAGCGTCCTGTGAATCTGCCTGAAGGCCTCGGGTTACCCTGGGGAGGCAGGACTGCTGTAGGGGCGGCGAGATTCAGAGAAGCAGAGCAGCAGCATTAGTGAGAGATCAAGTGTTCCCTTAAGTGCTGTTTATCCAGTTAGTCTGGGGACATTCACTTGGAATCCTGCAAGATGGATCCTAAGTAAACCTTAAGTATCATAAACAACTTCCAAAACAGCTGCAAGATGGTTTCCTGTTTTTAGACATACCATTTAATTAAGGGTGCTATCTAATTAGGAGGGTGTGGACCTGAAGCCAGGCTGCCTGGGTGCAACTTTAGCCCTTGGGTACTGGGACACCTGGGCCTCAGTACCCTCTGTACAACGGAGTCACTGGCCGTCCGTCTCTGGGGTATCCTGAGGATAGAACAAAGTGTTGAGCAGTTCCCGGCATGTACTGTACACATGAAAATGTGATTGATAAACGCGAGTTTTAAAATCTTGGCTACTGTGCTAATTGCTGTTAAGCACAGAATGCAGTCTATCCTTGTTATCACGATATAACCGTCTCAGTTCCTTTGTTTGCCAATTGAAATAAGAGGCCTTGTCCTGGCTGGCTCTGTGGCCCCAAGAGCAGGAATTATAGGACTGTTAATAAGAACACTGTGTGAAGGGGCATGGTAAACAATTCTACTCTAGAACAGGAATCTAGAGTAGGGGAAAAAACCACACTTGAATATTTTTTAAAACAGAGAAGTGGGTGCCTTAATACACCTGCCAGTTGCTGGTAGTATCTACTGATAATTATCTAGAATCTGGAGAAGATGAAGACATTGAAAGGTGGGCAAAGATGGTGCTAATCCTCAAAGCAGACGAAGAGGCTGACCACGGTCCACTACAGGGTAGTCGGGTATTACTTGGAACTGGCGAAGCCCTATGAAATACTGAAAACCTGTGATGGAGTAGGGCAGAAGATGGTGCCTTGTGAGCCCTGTAGTCCTGTGAAAGGGAAGTTAGGCCAGGCGGATTTCGTTTCCTTGGCTGTGCACCCAAGAAGGTAAGATCCGCCTGGACCTCAGCTTTCGCACGGTGGCTGCACAATGCTCTCACCAGTGAGCAGGAAGATGTGATGCGTGTGGAATGCTTGGACCTTGTCACAGGTGTGCAGTTGCTCCTGCTCTTGGTGAGCAAGTGAGTGAGATGTACAAATGTCTGCGGATTGATTTCTGTGGGTTGGAGGGCCATACCTGCAAGAGCCTCACCAGCCATTTTCTTCAGTCTATGAACCAGAGGTTCTGCAGGAACTAATCTGCAAACCTGGAGAGTCCAGACACTTGTACTATACCTTAAATGAATGATTTGATTACTTGAAGAAAATCATAATCTTCGTGTTACAACTTAGCATTTTATAAATGGCACTTGGCAGCCCTTGCCAGGCGGTAGAATTCACTGTTAACTGCTACCTTCGGTCAGTTATGTGGTTAAATACTAGTGACCAGATGGCACCAGCCTGGAGATCAACCTTGTTGGGCTCCTTGGCAGGCTGCTAAGACCCTCCAAGGTGGGGATGCTAGTTTTGTGGTGATAGTGAAATGAGTTAATGTATGCAACGCGTTTAGAACGGCATCCAGTACGTAGAAAGAGCTGTTAGCTGCTGCTCTTCTGTGGTCTGCCAGGCAAAACTAGGGGTTCCTGTGTAACTTGAATGCGGTTCAAAAGATCAATAACATCAAATACAAAAGATACCACAAGATAATGGGATTAACTCATCTTGAAGCCCTGAGCTTTGGAGATTAAATTGCTTCTGACTAGAAAGGACCGCTGTGAACTGGACTTGAAAGGGATTTCCTTAAAAACATCGGCCAAGTTCCTCCTTAGGAGTGGGATGATCAGAAGTGTGTGTCCCCTGCTTCTCAGATTATCCCACAGGTTTTGAGAAGGGTGAGAGAACCATTAGGTTGTCAACAGAAGGCGGAGACTCAAAGACAGAGTGGTTCTTTCATATCAAGTAGCATCATGCCATGCATGGTACTATTTATAGTGGGTTTACAGAAAATGGAGAGCTTTTTTTGCTTTTTAAAGCTCAACATCTTAAACTTGTTTAGGCCTCAGCTTTAGGAGGCGGTGGGTCCCAGTGGGTGGCACCTAGGTCATGGGGTTGTGTCCTTGAAAGAGATTGAGACCTTGGTCCCTCCCCTTGTTTCTTCTGCCTCCTGACCCTGAGGTGAATGGAGGCTCCTGCCACATGTGCTCTGCTTGTCATCTGTCATGTCCAGCTCACAGGAATGGCCCCAGCAGGTCTCCTGATGGCTCCTCCATGGCACTACATTCTGGAACTGGAGGTTGAGGGGACACTACCCACCACCTGGTGTCTTGGTGATTCCTCCCAAAGTTGTCTTATAGGGTGAAGTGTGTGCTGGGCACTAGGTACCCAGTGTTCTGGAACTGACTGCAGCGTGACATGGAAATAGAACGAGGGAACAAATGATCTTATCTCCTGTTTAAGAACTCTGGGGAACACATGGTCTCACTCCTTGCAGCCACTGAGTTGAAAGTTGCATGAGAGATTTATATTTTATGGCACCCTACAGACTCTGGTAACAATGGTGTTTTATATAAACATGCAGAAACTTGTCATTGAGTAGCTGCTCAAGCAAACTCTAATAGCTAGTATCAGTGTATGAAATGTTACTGCAGGAAACATTTCTAATCCACTGTAGATGGAAACAAGGCTTGCTCTTTACCTTATAGCTCCTCATGATCAACCTTTGAGGTTCTCAACTTCAACATGGTCAGTTGTTAATGTCTATGGACTGATTTCTAGGAGAGACTAAATCTTAATATCACAATATTTAATGGATGTACTTAAGCTTGATGAACAGACGGACTGAAAAAATAAACTTTAAAATCTTGCATGGACTATGCAAATGTACTGTGCCATGCCTCCTGAACTCTAACTTCTGTGGTGCTCTGGGTAAGCTGGGTGTTTGCAGAGGTAGGTGAATAACCCACCTGAAGGGAATGTTCGAGGTTTGCTGCGGATGGGGGGAAGCCCAGTAGTGGCACCTGCATTAATGGCTGAAGATACCTTTGAACTACTGTGATGAATAGGTGAAGTCCTATTTCACAGGTGATTCCTGTATTGGGTTTCTTCCAAAGAGTCCACATCAGTGTACCACTGTTCCTGTGTTCCCGAGAGCAAAGCAGGTGCATGCACGAGGACAAAGGTGGTGGTGGCCCCCAGTTCTTGGTGCCCCAACTTGGAGGCTGTAGGTGTGCGTGAGGGGTGGGCCTGGGGGAGCATCTGGTCATCAACAATCCATAGCCAGGCTCCTTATGTGCCCCTGCTCCAGGGTAAGGAGTAGAGATCGAAGGGTAAGAAGGGCTTGGGCTGGGTCCTCTGCTGGAGGTGGAAGGTGGTCTTTCCATTTTGGGTAAAAGATAGGGGCTGGCTTCTGATGGCAGTTTGCATCACTGCCTTGGCCCCCCACGGAGCTTGATCCTCTGAGGGACAAAAGCTACACCCACGTGGGCCTCCACAATGGGCCTTTCCCAAGGCTCTTGTCCAGCTCTCACAAACCTGCTGAAACATGGGTTGATTTGGGATGTCACCTTGTTCAGAGTTACTTTTAAGCAGACCAAATAGGACTATTTGCTTTTGAATACTCAAGATATTTATCAAGGTATTTAGTATATTAGAGTTACATACTTAATGTGTCTGAGTAGGGAAGAATTTTTCCCTGTTTCTAAAGCAAAAGCATAAACAACCTTTTACTTGGCAGGGACTTTACTATGTAGTTTCTAAAAAGCCAGCAAGCACTGTTCCTAAAATAGGCCTGTGTTCTTTTCCATAGATCCTATTAAAATCCTAGCTAAATTTCTATCTTGATGACAGATTGTGGGAATTTTTTTCCACTGGAACTTCATGATGCTTTTAAATATCAAATGGAAAGCATGGATAGTGAATCCCCCAAATTAGTTATCACTCTTTATTTTTGTGCTGAGTTTGGAGAGAAGTGATTGTGGATCTGATAGTCATAATAGCACCGACAGCGTCAGTTGGAGAATGTGAGTTACATTGAAGCCCAGCCTGAGTGGCTTCAGTGAAGAGATAGGCAGTCTGGTTGCAAGTCTATAAAACCTTCGATATGCAGGGAAAACCATGTCTCTGGTCCCCTCTGTAGTAGAGGACCATTAGCCAGCTGTGGCTCTTTCAGCCCTTGAAATGTGATGGGTGCAAATGAGGAACTGGACTTGTATTTAAATCCGGCCGTGCAGTGTAGGTGGCTGCCATGTGGGAATGGAGGGTTCTGGAAGACAAACCTTTGTGTAATGACTGCACAGTGTTAAAGGCCGTGGGCTCCTTTTCAGCATTGCGTGTTCCTGTTGGTGCTTGCAGTAGACTGATAATCTGTATCGTGGATAGATGGTTGGCACTACCTGGGGATGTTAAGGGTATGCTGCTAGACCTGTTTCAGGGTGGTAAAAGAAGGAAAACTGAAGTAGCACTTGGGACTTGTTCCTCCTGCCTGGCCTGAGCAAGGTCTAGGACGACTCCTTGAGGCCCTGGGGCCTTTTAGACCTGAGGGCTATGGTGGTTAAAGGCCATGGTTGGCTGCTTTCCTGGAGAAGCACCTGGCATATGTTGGGATTGTGTTCTTGAGGGGCTTGGGGTGGTAAGCTGGTTAGTTCCAGTTGTCTTTTCATGGACCATCTTTTTACCTGTTAGTACAGAGTAAATTTTTAAAAAGCAGGATCTGCAACTGAACGTATATCATAGTTTTTTATGGGATGATACTTGGTCATTATAGGGTGTAAACCCTCAGCTCTAACCACGCATTGTGCCTCCCCTGAGGACTATCATGTAGGAATAGACGGAGTGTTTTACTTTTTTTTTTTGGACCAGGGATGGAACTCGGGGGCACTGAACCACTGAGCCACATCCCCAGCCCTATTTTGTGTTTTATGTAGAGACAGGGTCTCACTGAGTTGCTTAGCGCCTTGCCATTGCTGAGGCTGGCTTTGAACTCACGATTCTCCTGTCTCAGCCTCCCTAAGTGCTGGGATTACAGGTGTGAGCCACCATGCCCGGCCTGTTTTTTATTTCGTGAGGGATGAAGATGAGGGAAGTGGGGATAAAAAGGCCCCTGGGCTAGGCAAAGGCAATAATAGAAAGTTTTATATTTACATATGTAGTAGCTGATTTGATAAAGGTGAATTTTGGGTGAGTTTCCTACCAAAACTGATGGCTGTTTTTTTAACTAGAAAAACTAATGGGAATTTCAGTTTCCCCCCATTTGCACCAAAGTGAAAACGCGGGGCTGTTGGATGCTGGAAGGACCTCAGTTTCTAATCTTAAAGGACTTTTTCTCCTTTTCCTTTCTGGAAAGGAGCTGAGGCTGTTGCTTCCTGCCAGTGTGCTGTTCTCTGGTCTCGGAAGTGTGCTATATTTGTACTGTGCTTTAAATGTACACAATGGTTCTAAATTGCTACTTTTCTTTAAAGTTAGGTATAACATTTTAATTAAAATGTCATCCATAAATCAGGCTCTGAGTCTGTACAAGTGCAGTAGCTCTACCGTCTGCGGGACTTTGGAGGACAGCCACTGTTACCTCCCTCCCCAAAGCCCTCTTCATGCCCTCATTTGACTGCCTTCTGAATGTGCAGGAGGCTGAGTCCCCCTGTTTGGGGCACATGAATGGGCCTCAGCGCCTGGCTGGGTCCCAAGCTGTGGCTTCCTTTAGGCTGTCGTTTCTGGGTCTGACTGTCTGGAGACAGTGCTATGCTGTGCATAAGGGGCTCCTTTCTGCCCGGCCTCTGGGGGCCTCTGCGGTGGGAGCTTGACTCATTTCACCTTTGGGGTGGGAGCCGGCTGGAGGGCCTGCATCACGTCCTTGCCTTGCTCAAGTTGGTCCTGATCAGTGTCCAATGAGACAACACATCGGAAGGCACTGTAAATTCCAAGTTACAAAGCATTCCACCAGCAGGTTCCACAGTAAGTGCGATAGCCAGAATAAATGCTCCCAGAATGAGAGGAGTTGAGTGTAAAGGAAGGACAAGCTCTTTGCAGGGAATGAAGCCGAGTGTGTGTGGGGTGCTCCGTAGCCATAGGCAGCAGCAGGGAGGGAGATGCTGGGCATGGCTGAGAGGACCAGGCAGAGGCAACAGGGAAAAGGCAGGTGTTAAAAGTCCCTGGTCATGACCAAATAGCATAAACTGGACGTGTTCTATAGGTGTTAATGTTTACCAACATGACAAATTAACGGCATTTTACAACATTAAACATTAAGTTTTGAGGGCCAAGATTATTTCCCCCAGCCTCCATTCTTGCCTCCATTCTTTACTCTGTAATGAGAACCCAGAATATTTGTTGGACAGCTTGCTGTCAAGCCATAGAAAAGCACTTGACTTCCCTGTTTCACAGGCCTTGCACACAGATGTTGCTTGTCAGTACAAGTGGCAACTAGTTCTGGGAGATTTTTAAAGATTGGGTGCTGGTTTTCCCCTGTGGTTGCCATCTAGGACCCGCAGATCAAGGGGCCCACACTGGGGATGGTGGAAAGATGAGCTGAGAGCCACAGAGGTTCCTGATGGTGGCATCTCTCCAGCAGGAGACAGACTTGAGTTTCGTTGAAGCCACTGTAATTTCAAAGTTTTGTCTGGATCCATTGAACCTGGACCCGGTGAATCCAGGTCAATATGAATTTGAACTCAGCTGAATTAGTAAATTCAAGAAAAGTTTCAAGTATGGAACTTGAAAGTAAAACTAGTCCGTGTTGGCAGGAGAGATTTTTAGCAATATCCTTGGATAGGGAACAGGAATGATGAATGCGTAAAGCGTCTGTTCTATCCACTAGAGACGAGTCTTAGAACTCGTAGGATGGCTAAAACAAACTACCATGTAAGTTTCAGTTCACTCTACTTGTTACATGATCCGTTTCACTGAGTCACGGCTCATTCCTAGCTCTTGTCTGGAAGGCCACATGTACATTACAGGACACAGCATTGAGCCTTTTTTCCTGTTAAGAGCTGGGCCTTGGTGGTTTTAGTAAGTCTAGATATAAAAGTAAAGGAGGTCTCAATATTACCACTTATTCCTCATACATTGAGCTGATGGCTACATGATTGACACCCTCCTTCACTTGAAGTGGAGGAAGGTCAGTTTCTGGAATCTTCCCAATAAAGCAGTGAAAGTTTAGTTCTATAAAATCTTAACACTTGATTATAAACTCAACACTTGAGTACATTGCTCTCAAATACTTTGAGAAAAGGGGGTATGTATGGGGTGATGCTGCAGATAACTGCAGATACTGAGGTCTGGTGGCTGTCTCGAGGGAGGTACTAGAGCGTTTGTTGCCGAACTTTTTGACCCACTTTTCCCACAGAGCAGCCTTTTAATATTTAAGAGAATGACTTGAAACTGGGGAGTCGGGCTTTCTTTGCAGGTGCTTTCTGAAGAATGAATATACTGACTTCAAGGAGAAAAACTTACATTGTTTTCCCTCAGTGAATGTGAGCTTTGAAGTGAATATTAAAATTTCAGATCTCGTATCTGCCACTGTTGCTGATGCGATCGGTAGTGATGTGAACAGCTGATTTTCTTGATATTACATGGTGAAATTTACCTACGTTGAGAGAACGCACAAAACTCAGTGAACTAGTGTTTCTAAATGACCGGTGTGCGATTTTAATAGCATGTCAGCACAGAGCCATTCAAAGTCCAAGATGGACTAGTCAGACTGAAAGTTTTGTTGGCAACGATTTGAGGCCACATTCAAAGAACTCTGAAGTGCCACATGTCACATTTGGCAGAGCAGCAAAAAAATGACCAAGTCACCTGGAAATGATTCAAAATACTGGTTCATTTTCTACTCGGTGTGACACCAGATGTTCTTCATACATTTCAACCAAAACTACCATATAACAGACTAAATGTAGGAGCAGCAAGAGTCTAGCTGCCTAGTAGGAAACAAAATATTATAAAGTTCAATGGAAAACATGGCCACATCTAACTTTATTTTGGAAAATAACATGTTTGAGAATATTTGAAATGAATTAAACGGAAATTTTTCTAATGCACGTATAGATGTGACCCAGATGAAAGTTTTTTTAAATCTTCAGTAATTTGACAGTACAAAGGGTTCTGGACATCTAAAAGTTGGAAGACCACTGATTTAGAGATACTGAAGTGTCGACTAATTGTAAATTCCTTATCTGCTGCTGGAAAAATGGAGGTGGTGATTGGATTTTTTCCTTCAACTCAGGATATTGCATGTTCTGGAAAAATCTTAAGGAGTAATACGAGTCTCATAAGTCATCTATGGAATAAACATTTTGGACATGATTTGGAAAATCCTAGATAAAACACTATGGCTCACTTTTATATTCGCCACCTGTTACGATGTGGAGCAGTGGCTCAGAACTCAGCGAGGAGCCTGTGTGGGGCTTTGAGGTTCGTTAAATTTTGGAAGTAGAAGATCTATTTCAACCTGGAGATTTATCTGCTTTACATTTTTTCTTTTGCAAGGTGGAGGACTCCAAGTCCACCCTCAGCTCACTAGAACTATCAAAGCTGTTGCACTCATTCAGATAACTTCAATGAAAAGAATACACATTAAAATAGGCTAGGGGGAGAGGCAGGGGTTGAACACTGAGTAGGATGGCTGAAATCAAAACATCAGAAAATGAGATGTCAAGAATATGGAGAAGTTGGAGTCTTCATGCTTGGATTGGTACAGATGCTTTGGATAAGTTGGGTACTTAAAAGATCAAGCTTACCATGTTACCCAGAAATTGCATACTTGGGCATATGCCCACGAAAATAATGTAATTGCACAACAAACATGCAAGAATTTTCATAGCAGCATTACTCATAGTCCAAAAGTAGCAATGTCTGTAAGATGAATGGATGAACAATGTAGTATATCCACAATGTGGTCTGCTGCTTAGCCATGAGAAAGAATACATGGGACAGCATAGATGAAAGGACATGAAGTAAGACAAGGGATCACATCCTGTGATTCACATGAAATACCCAGAGCAGCCAAACCCATATGTAGTAGTGGGAGAGGGAGATTGGCAGTTACCAGGGGCTCTGGAGAAGGGGAGGAGTTGTTGGATAGTGACTCCTAGTGGGTACTGGATTTCTTGTGGGTTGTGGTGGGCTGGAGTTGTGATGGTAATGTTCTGAGTTTGAAAATGTGCGAGCAGTAGACCGCACCTTTTATGAAGGGATTTTGGTTTGTATGTTACGTTTTGATTAAAAAGTTTGCTCATTAGACACAGTATCTTCTACATTTTAAATATAAAGTAGCCTGGTGACTCCTTAATCATGAAACTTGTTCCATCTTCATAGAATCACCTATGATGTGAGCTTGTTAATGTGCCACTATCACATGTTACAGCTAATGCTAGGAATACCTACTGCATATGATTTACAGGGAAAACTAACTGGGAGCTGAATACTGTGCAAAAGCGGGTATCTCTTACCCGGATCGTTTTCACTAGTACAGCTAGAGATGCAGTCCTGGTGCATGAGCTTCACCTCCATGGCAGCAGGAGTTGGGCACATTTAGTCACTTAGAGCTCTTGCAAAGCAGCTCACAGGGTTACCTGTCTCCCTGTGGTTGTTGGTACACGTGTGCGAGTGAAGCGATGGCTTCCAAGAGCTCATGTGGAAGTGTGCATGTCACTGGTGGAGGCAGCGGTTTACCAGGAGTAGGAAGCATGGCACCAGAGAGCCATGCAGGGAGGGTTTCATTTGCAACAGCTTGAGCAATAAGCCCAACATTCAGGGCCATAACCTCTGAGAAGGCTGGTGATGGTCATGATCTCACAGGTGTTCCCTTGTATCTGTACAGCCAGAAGCTCATTGCTAAAGCCATACGTAGCAGCATTGCCACTGGTGTCATCTGTCATTTATCAAGCATGATAAAAACAGCTGGTTGTTTGCCCTGTGCTTGATGAGGTCTCTGCTGACCACTGCCAATGGGGCAGGGGTCTGATTTTTCTATTGGAGTGTGGTTCTGTCTTAAATACTGCTTTTTCTTTTAATCCGTGTCCTTCTGAAAGGGGCAGTTAAGACCCCCCACCTCCACCATCAGATAGGAAAGCTATTTGCATTCTTTTTTGATTTCAATATTAAAATCACTTCCTGAATCTAGGAATGACAGGTGTACAATCACCAAGATGTTAGACCACACTGACGTGTTGCCAGGTCTAGGTCTCTTGGAAGCCATCTCTCTGGAGCTTGACAGGGGAGGGCTGCGGGGAATGGCTGCCTTCGTGCCCTGTGCAGCTCTACGAGAGCGCATGTGACAGACGTGAGGTTTCAGGCCCTGTGTCACAGCCCACAAAGGTGGCTCAGTCCTGTTCCTCTCATGTGGCCCTAGTCCATGAGGTGGAGCAGTTTGTGTAGGGCCACATTCGTAGGAAGCGGCAGCGATACCACGTGAGTGCTGGCCGGCTTGGTTCTGGAGCTTGTCGGCAGTGTCTGGCCTGGATGTGTACATTGAACACACCGGTGAGCCTGCTCAGTCTAGGCAGCTGAAGAGCAGAGGGTCAGGGTCAGACTTTGCCACACTTGGTATTGAGTGACAGGAGAAAAAGGCCAGAGGGAGAGGAACCCCTGAAGCAGAGGGGTGTATGGGGGAGGGCAGCTCAGGAAAGCTGTAGGCAGGATGGGCTGCTGCTGAGCCAGGTTAGATGGGGGCCCCTCGGTGCCCTGGGATCTGGTGAGGTGTCCTTTCGTACATATCATGGGGTGGTGGGGCCCAGTGTGCCATGTGGGAAACTAGCTTACTGCAATGGTAGTCTCCATGTGTATTTCTCAGCGAGCTTCCCCAGGTTTGAGCCAGAAACATCAGACTGGATTCACGGTACTCATCAGTCGCACACAGCGAGCAGGGTAATATTGGGGTATGCATTGAATTATGCCTGTCTGAGCACTTGGGATCCTAGTGCTGAGACTGGTGTGCATGACTGTGGTTCTACCTGGACACAAAGCCTGATGGACAGCTTTCAGTGGTATTGTGGGGGCAGAGAACACTTGACACCAAAATCGGCGTCATTGATGATGGCCTGACTTAGGGCACATAAATACCAGGTGACTGTATGTTGTCTCCTTAATGTGCTTATCCTGGTGCCTTGTGAACATTGGCCCCCATTCCTTCCTTGCTACATTTAGTAGTCAGGTTCTTGTTGCGTGTTTGTGTGACGATTTCTACCTCTAACAGATTGCTCACTTTCTACCTGCTTGCTTCCACCTAAACTTCCTGAAATATTTTCCCTGTGTATTAGAAACCACAAGGATTCTTGTCTTTCATAACAGAACTTCAGATTTTCAAAAGTAAATGTATCCACAGGATGCAAGAACTGGAGACAGTAGTTCTAGATGACTTTTTGGAGATGTTTGTGAGGTAAAAAACACGTGACATAAACTTCCATTGTAACTTCTTGAGGGGTGGGTGAGAACAGGTATTGAACCCAGGAGTCTTTTACCACTGCCCTTTTTATTTAAATATTTCTAGTTGTAGATGGACACAATACCTTTTGTTTTTGTCATGTTGAGGATCGAACCCAGTGCCTCACACAAGCTAGGCAAGTGCTCTACCACTGAGCCACAACCCAAGCCCTTTTTTTTTTTTTTTGAGACAAGTTCTGGCTAAGTCGCTGAGCCGGTTGTAAGCCTCCTGTCTCAGCCTCGGAAGTTGCTGGGAGTACAGGCATGTGTCTTCATGCCCAGCCACTGTCAACTGTTTCTAAGTGTATGAGTACTAGGTATGTTCACATGATGATTCAGCTGTCACCACCCTGTATTTCCAGAACATTGTACAGGTTCCCCAACTGAAGCCTTACATACAGTGAAAGCTAACTCACACCACTGCCCACTGCCTGGTTAGGTGTCAGTTTACTTAAGCAGTAAGCTTCACTGAGAATAGAGAGGACTTACAGGATACTGTTTTGGTTGAAATGTTGAGGTTTTGTAGTCCCTTGTCTAGTATGAAGGACCTGTTAAAGATACCAGGAGGCAGTAGTCTGAGGAGCCGCCTAGCAGTCTTCATGTGGTCAAGGCACATGTGCTCCCACCACTGTCTGAGCTAGTCATGTGAGACTGAAGCTATGCTGTGAAAACTGAGCATGGTTTCCCTAGAACTTGCCAGGCACTTAATACTTGGTAATAAACTGAATGATTAAGGAACTTGGAGTTTGCATATTCATTGGCTGATTTTTAAAAACACATCATTTTTATAGCTCCTTCCCTAATCTAATATGGAGCAGTTTGGGGGGGTTTCTCTCCCCTGAGTTGCAGCAGGGAGATTGACTGGATCCTGCTTCTATTTGATGCATGGTCACTGGTAAACGCCAGCCTAGAGAAGCTGTGGGAAAATTGGGCAAGAAAGTGGCTCATTTGCCCATGACTGTTCTGAGCATCTTTTCTGAAATGCCTGCCGAGGTGGTGGTTCAGTAGCTTTTGTACTTCAGTATGTTTTATATCGTGGTCAGCTTTGAGATCACATGGGTTTGCATATTAGAGCTCTGCTTCGTTAAAAAGTTGCTGGTTTTCAAAATGATTTCACTTAAAATCTTACATGAATGTGGTTTCTTTGACTTTTGTTTAAAAAATTGTAATTAGTAAATGTATTTGGATGATTAGATAAATGGATAAAAAGACAAAGTATCGGGTTTCTGACCGGCAAGGACTTGCAAATGAAACACATGCAAATCTTAAAAGATTAGCTGGATTTATGACAAACTTTTAAAGCTCTATTTACATAAGTAAAATAAAAAATTCTAAATGATCAAATACTCCAGGGAAAAGATTAACATGGGCAGTATGACAGGTTTATAGAGAATTGGTAAGAAATGCCATGAGACCCCAGTGGATGTTGTAAAATGACATGAACAAGGAATTCACAATTGAGCTAACATAGCAGGTTAAAAAAACATCTTAGATTTAAATTAACAGTGTTATGCCCGTTTTTGTATCTATAAACTTCGGCAAAATCGCATTTCAGTCTTCAATACGGTAACATTTCAATACTATCAGCAATGATTTTGGTAATTATAAAAAAAACCAAAATGAAGAACCCTGCAGTGCTTATATATCCCTTTTTGGGTAATCAAATTTTTTAGACTTAAAACCTTAAGTTTGGGGGGGGAAGGCAGAAGGTGAGAAAGTTGTCCCAGATCTGAGCATTAACAGGTGGCCTCCATCACCTCAAGCTGCCTGAGTAGGCAGCCCCTTCCTTTGGCACCTGTGCAGGGATGAAGTGGGGGAGAAGTCGGAGCTGGAGCCCACCCAAGTCCTTAGGAGGCACTTGTTATCCCCCGAGGATACAGAGCTTAACAACCTAAAATAAGTTCAGGTGGGAGATGAGTGCTGCATTACTGAGGAACCTGAGTCACTGGTAGCCGGAGCAGTGGATGCACACCCCGTTCTGTTGGCTATCCTGAGCCTGTCGGGTTACTCAGCCTGCGTCAGTGTCTGCCTTCAGCTTGCCCTCGATTTCTCATTCTAGGGTAGAACAACACGGGTGACACCATGTCAGGGATGCCATGAGCAATCAGTAAGCTGGTGACAGTGCTTAGAGCTGGGTGAACATGACTGTTCCTCCTGTAATTGGGTATTGGGGACCTGCTTAGAAGGAAAGATGTGTGAATTGAAAAGGACCTGAAGTCTATACCAGGATAATTGGGTGTTTTTAAAAACAGTGGAAAGGATCCTTTAAGTGAAGATAGTGCATCTGCCAGAGTGGAGACAGCCTCCAAAAGCACGAGATGGTGTCAACAATGAGACCCTAAGTAGCCACATGAGCCCTATAGGTCCTCTTCTGTGTCCTCTAGATGGTTCTGATCTGACGCAGTCGAGGTGGTTGGGCTCACTCCACATTTTCCCCATTTACCTGAGGTAGAAGAATAGACTTTAAGCCTGGGTGAGTTCTTGAAGGACCCAGTGGGCATTTGCTGAGGATCAACTGGGCACAGTGCTGATAACTAGACACTGATGCCCTTTGCTCATCTTCAGTTACAGAATGGGTGGTTTTTATGGTGGCATGCGTGATAACATCGTGGGGAAAGCGAAAAACTGAGAGACTTCAAATGGCATCTTAAGTATTTCAAGATGGAAAAGCAACATACCTTGAGAGCAAGAAATGGTTTCAGATCTTAACTTTCCCTCCACAGATTTCACACTCCCTTTTCTGTCCATGAAGTTATTTGCCGAAAGGAAGGTTTAATCGGTTAAAACTGAGTCATAGATTCGACTTCCAAAAATAACCTGTGGCTGTCTGTTTCCACACTCTCTCTCAATGGCTTCTACCTCCACAGAGCTCTAAGATTAGCACGATGGAATTCTGAATCCCTGTAGTTGTCAGCTTCTGCCGTGAAATGTCTTCCCGGAACTTGTCCAGCCCTAGCCCAGACACTGACTGGCCTTACTGAGAAGGGTCTTTATGGATGTAATCTAAACATGAATGGTAGTAACTCCTTGAGAGGACAGGGAAGTTTGAGATGGAGGCGGAGGCTGGAATGATGCTGCTAGAAGAGAAAGGATGCCCCGGGAGCCTCCAGGAAAAGCCCTGCCCAGCCCACATTTTGATGGTGTTTGGGCTCCAGAACCAGAGGGAACATTTCTCATATATGATCTGCTTGGTCTGTGGTATTTCTTATGGCAGCCCTGGGAAACAGCATCCTGTTAAAAATGTGCTTTGTGTCTGATGTTCACCTGAGCAGTGGAAGAGATGGTGACCTTGAGGCACCTGTGTGTCTGTATACTTAGACCTTGATGAAAGGTTTGAACCTACAGACAGGCCATCATTGCTAGTATGGTGGAGGATGCTACCTCTTCAGTTTGCATGCGAAACCTGTGTGCCCTTCAAATACTAGCCAGGAAGGGCAGAATGTGAGTGGAACTCGAGTGGCCCTTAGTCTTTGATCAGGCTGTAATATTTAATTTTCTAGTTAAAAATTGCTAAGGTAAATGGGCAGAGATGGAGGGATCCATTGGAGAAGAGCTATAAGCAGTGTGGCATCCGACTGAATCCCACCACCTGTGCACAGATGTCTCGAGGACAGGTGTGAACAGTGACTATTGCTGAGGTAGAATATAAAACAGAATGCAGGTGTGCAGGAAGGCAGCTCCCGATTACTGTGACCTGTCTGAGCCAAGTGCTCGGCTCCTTGTGAGATATTTTCTGAGGAGTCATGCACATCGGTTTCAATGAGTTAAATGCCCCCAAGGAATGGAGGTCCCATCACCTCTTATGCACGTAGATTTGGCAGGTGCTGATGATGGGCTCCTGCATGGGCAGTCTGGCAAGCTCCTGTCGAGTGACTGGTCATTTCTCTGCCCACCTCCAGTCTTGACTCTGGTCAGCTGCTGGGGGAGGAGTCTCAGTGGTGTAGCAGCAAGCTCCCGCACCTGGCCAGGCAGCTCTGCTAGATGTTGCTTGGGCCCTGGTCTATGGGCTGTGCTATCTTTCTTGTAGGGAGTGAGTAGTTGCTGCTTCATTCCAGTGACCTGCTAATGGAAGGGTTAAACACTAGAGGTTGTAGTGCTTATGAAACTGATTTCTTCGGATTTTAGTACAATAGGATTTTGTGATTCCATGATTCCATCGTGTACTCATGCAGAAAGGGAATGCGTGTTACAGCAGTACCATATATGCTGTGAGGCTGTTACGCAAAGGAACTGTTAAGGATTTGAACACACTGGCCCCTGGGAGTGAGACACCTTCCTTTAATTTGCCTCCTAGCTGGGTTCTGTTGTGCACAGCCCATCAGAGTCGATGGATTGGGATGCCTTGAAATCTGTGCCCCTGTGAACATCTGCTTGTTCCAAGAGGCTTGGCCTGGTGGAATCTGGAAACTATTTGCAGTTAATCTAGCAGCTGGATGCTTAAAGTAAATTGCCTCTGAATTTTGGTGATTTTAACACCCATTTTAGTCTCCCTTAACAGTCAGGAGACTGCTGCATTGACATAAACCTTCATTGGAGGAGTGAGTTCTGACCTTACATGCTGGCATTCTTTTTTAAAGACATATATTTTTTCCTCAATGTCTCTAGAAATACCAACTTGGCAAGGACAGTCTTTTTGATATTTTTAGTTGTAGATGGACACAATACCTTTATGTGGTGTTGAGGATCGAACCCAGTGCTCCACATGTGCTAGGCGAGCAATTTACCACTGAGCCATAACCTCAGCCCGACAGAGGTCTTTAAATTGGAAAAACAACTTGTTTTCATGGCTGCACTTAGACAATGATTTGTTTCATTTGCTAATAAAAGCAGTAGCAGGTTCTAGAATTGAAGCTTGCAGATGACGCGTTTTTCTGCGGGGACCACCTCTAGGGGTTATTTTGAGTTTCCTGCTGTTGGGGTTGGGGACGGATGGTGTCTACTTGGGGAAGATAGGAAACAAGACCCTAGAAGCCAGCCATGTTGAGAAACCTCTGGGTCCCCCTGAGGATGGTGAGGAACGCTTCAGAGGGTGGGTTGCGGTGAGTGAGGATTGCTACTGGGGAGTGCTTGCAGCTCATCAGATTCATATCCATCCAATAGGGATCATCAGGTTCCTGACACAGGCAGTTCCTTTCAGGGTTGGTGGAGTGGTCCTCGGGTGAGTATTTGGAAGGAGATTTTCTCTGGAAGATGCACCAGGTAGCTTTAAGACTTCCGGTTTAAAGTAGTCACCTAGATAATCACTATAGTACTAAGAATGTCACTACAGCAGGTGCATTTGTGCTCTTGAGTCCTAGGTGAAACACTTGGGAGTCTGGGTACTCAATGTTCACTGAATGTTAGGGAACCATAACTACCTCTTTCCATTTTGAAACAATATGACATGGGATTCTGGCAAGGAAGCCACATGCTTAGACATTGCCTTCTTTGAGTTGCCAGGAATTGTAGCATGCTGGCCTCTTCCCAGTAGGTATGTTTTCTTGACATTGGTGCACAGCTCCATGAGACCTTTGGAGCTTATCAGCCCAAGCCCCTCTGAAGTTCCGTGGGAGAGTGCAGCTGGGACACAGAGGGTACACTATATGGTTACATCCTGATTTTCCCCAACCACACGGCCAGCCAAGACTTGTAGGCCTTGCCATCAAGGTCCCTTTGGTCTAGACTTCCTGGTATAAACACTTTCTGCTGTTCTCTGGCTTTCCCAAGTTGCTTTGCCTCATTCTGCCGGTGTGGGATCTGTGGTAATGACAGCTTCTGGACTAGGACTAAAGAACTAGGCTGTTATTTGGTCACTAGCATGTATGGTGGCAGGTTTCTTTGCATTTGTAGATACAGCCATTTATTTAAATTACCTTAGCAGCCACCTTTTAACACTGAACCTGACACCCCATTTCTCCCGTGCCCTCAGTGGTCAGCCTCTTACAAGCTCCCTGCCTTCCCTTTCGTTTTCCCTGTCAGGCCCCTAGTACTGATCAGAACAGCAGTTGTGAAAGGGTATTCGGTGATTCATCTGTAAATAAAGCCAGACTCTTAACCAGCTGAATTTTGTCCCCAGGAGCCTGGAGAGCTATTTTGAACCAAGCCCATAGCAAACAAGGAGCGAAGCTATCCTCAGATTCCATTTGATTTGAAACGTGCATTAGTTTCCAACAGCTTTTATTCTACTGTCACATGTCATATCTCATCATGGGAAGCAGTGTTACACTGGAATAAGAAACGATACGCACTAGCAAGTGAAGTGTTTGGGGCTGTCGCTCATCTGGGCGGAAGTACCCAGACTCAACAGGCAGTGGCTGTATGACTCGGAAGACCTGAAAGGTGGTTGTGTGCGTAGCAAAGTTGTGTGGTTGGGAAGGTATCAAGAGAATACCCACTGGCTATGTGGTGCTGAATTAGCAATTTGTTAGTAAAGAAATACAGCTAAGCTCTTCCTTAGTGGGAAAACATGGGAAAAACTAGAATTACCGTGAATGTCTTAACATTGAGTTGTCTCGGGTTACGTTATTCCAAGTACTCTGCCGCACCCTGTTGTAAGGATGAATCCGCACCTCAGAGTGGCACTTCCACCCTGGGAATAGATGGTGTCCCTACAGAATGGGAAACTGAGGCAGGAGATGAGTGAAGATGGATTTGATTTTAGTTAAGGTTTGGATGCAACACATAATGGAAAGTCTTGGGGAAGCTCTCCATGTAGAAATGGGCAAAGCCCTGCAAGTAGACGGGTTCCTGAAATGAGAGAATGCACTTGAAAGCCATCACATGAAGTGATCCTTTCAAAGAACAATGTTCTCTCTCAATGTTGAGCCTGGTTTTGTTCAGTTGTTGGTTTGTACTAAGCAATTCCATGGCTTCAAAAATCTTGGTGGGGCTGGGTATGTGATAGAAGAAATGATAGCCGTTGAATGTTGGTTTGGGGCCACTGGTGGTCAGTTGCCATCATGTGAAAAGTGACAAACTTACATTGTGTATAAAGAGTGGGGCTATGGATGTGGCTCAGTGGTAGAGCACTTGCCTAGCATGTGTGAAGTCCTGAGTTCAAGCCCCAGCACTGCAATAAGTTAAAAATACAAGCACATACAGCTGGACTGTGTATTTACCATATAAATGTGTAGTTATGTTAAATACACAAAAATATTTGTACTTAGCGTGAAAGCAGTTGTGAAACAGCTCCCTTACCTCCAATAGGTTTCCTCAGCATTTGACAGTAACGCCCTAGTTTGGTTTCAGCTAAGCTTGGTGACGTAGCTGAGCGTTCCTTTCTCCGTTCATCGTGTTAGTAAGTTCCGTACGCAGGTCACAAGCTTGAGAGCAGGAGCCCAGATTGGTGTGCGCCCTGAAGGACAATTGAGATCCCAGATGCTGCAGGGGAATGAAATGGGTGCCATGGGGGTTGTTGTGACCCTATGACATCAGGGGCTCTGGACAGCACTCCATCGGGTGTCTTCTCAGAGGCAAGTTGCTGGGTCAGAAAGCAAGGTGGGCTGGGCACCAGTTTGCTTCCCTCCAGGCCTTTCTACCCCAGGTGGACAATGATGAATCTGGACCAGTAAAATTTGAGTTTGTCCCTTATCTAAAATATCTGGTAGCTGGTCATTATGGAGGTTAAATGTGCAGTTGCCTAGGTGTACTCACAGGTCATTCGTATTAGTTTATTTTCCTGTAAGTGTATAAAACAGTCACTGTTATAGGCCACCAAGATGTTCACCTGCAATTGAAGGTGAACAAAGTTATGTGAAGTGGTCGAGGTTGTCTGTAGAATGTTCCATCTTGTCCCTTTCTGGGTTGGGCTTTTCCTCAAAGCTGGCTCACTGTAAGAAGGAATGCAGACTCGCCTGTTGCATTTAGTAATTGGTGTGTGCTCTGAACGGCTTTACTGTTGTCCTTCACAAGCGTGTTCTCATTCTGAAAGGAGTGTCCGACCTGGTAGTCCCGAGGAGTGCCTTCTGCATTTCATAAAAATTTTCATCAAAAACTGCAGTACCTAATCCTAGCACTGAGGGAGGCTGAGACAGGAGAATCGCGAGTTCAAAGCCAGCCTCAGCAACGGCGAGGCACTAAGCAATTTGGTGAGACCCTGTCTCTAAATAAAATACAAAATAGGGCTGGGGATGTGGCTCAGTGGACGAGTGCCCCTGAACTGAGTTCAATCCCCCATCCCAAAAAACTGCAGTATCTTTGGGGACACAAAACTGACTTAGAAATCGCCCAAGTCAAACTGTGGACATGAGATTTCTGGAGCTTCAAAATTTCTGAAAACAAAAATTTGACAAACTTCTTAGTTTTAAATGTGATTCAAAATGACTTATCACTAAGATACTGCACAGGCCTTCTATTAAGAATGCTTTTAAAGTGGAACTGGAGAATATCATGGTAAATAAGCCAGTCCCAGAAAACCAAAGGCAGAATGTTACCTGATATGCAGATGCTAACCCACAAGGGAGGGGAAGCTCAGAAGTTCACTGGACTAGACAGATGAATGAAAGGAAGGGGGGATGGGAATAGAAATAATGACAATGGAATGAAACAGACATCTCAAATAGCCAATGTGACTCATCATATACAACCACAATAATGAGATCCTAATTGCAACAAGTTATTACTGCATGTATAATGTTGAAATACTCTCTACTGTCGTGTATATCTCGAAAGTACAAAGAATGAAGGGAAAAATGCTTTCTGGTATTTTAGACTGGGTGGTTTTTAAGGGTGCCAGGTTTACTCTACCCAAGTTAGATAAAACACCTGTAGTGTAAGTCTGCAAGGTAGCTTAGAACATTACAGATTGATTCCTGATCATTTGACCTGGGAAATGCAATTCTGTCTTTAACTTTGTATGGGCTGTCTGAACTGACTTAGATTGGTGCTTAGTACTCTGGAATATACACAGACAATATCATACTTGAAAAGTATTGAGGATCTTTGTTTTTCCCAATTAACATTTAAAAAATGAATTGACTAGTGCTTGAATTCTAACTAGCCGTTGTTGGACACCTTCAAATTAGCATGTTTCTAAGCAAAGGTGATTATTTAAAATACAAATAGATAGGAAAGTGTAAAATATTTTTAGGCTTCTATGCTGGTACTTCAGAGTACTTCTGTTTGCAAGAATTTAAACATTTGAATCTCTAGAATTTGAAGATACTATGCTACAGAGATCTTTCATTAGTGACTCAGAATGAATATGCTTTTGCCTTATGGTGTATTCTGTTAAACGGATGTTTTTAACTTCTAGACATGTCTGAATTGCTGTGATTTTCTTAATGACTTGAAGTAGTTTCAAAACTCACTTTCAGCCCTTTCAAGACCTAGTGAGGACTGTTCTGAACTGCGTACTCCCTTGTGCTGAGTTTCACACAGCGCCCCTAGTGTCTGCAGCCTCTGCTGGAAGCAGTGTGGTACCATGATGGTACCATGTCTTGGGGCCGTCCAACAGTCCCACCTTCCCAAGTACTTAACGTGGGATTTAGGACCTGGGCAGAGAACTCAAGGTGGAGTTGAGTTGCAGTTCAGTGTGAGAAGTTGATAGGAGATGAGCCTCACGGACAACGGTCCTGGCCCCTTTACATGAGGACGCTGACCCCTCACCCTGTAAACGCCAGCTCCTAAGTACTATGGGAATATTTTGGGTCCTACTTTTTACGTTCCAAAAGTTAAGGACAAGGAATCTCAGTCTAGGCTAAAAGTTATTGAAGGCTGCAGAGTCCTTTCTGTAGGATAAAAACTCAAAACCATGCAACCTGACAAGTGAGCCACTGCACACCTGTGAAGTGCAGAAACCCCAGACAACAGCACCAAATGCTGGTGAGGATCTGCAGCAACAGGAACCTTGATTTGTTGCCGATGGGAACGCAAAATAGTCCAGGAAGACAGTTTGGTTTGTTAAAAACAAAAAAAACCAAAATGCTTTCACCATATGATCCAGCAATGGCGGTACTTGATATTTACCCAAATACCTAAAAACTTCTGTCCACACAGAACCTGCACAGGAATGCTTATAGTGGCTTCATTCACGATTGCCAAAACCTGGAAACAATTCAGATAACTTGTGGAAGATGATTGGGTAAACAGACTGGTACAACCAGACAATGAAATATTGAACTCTAAAGAGCAATTAGCTGTCAAGGCATGAGAGGACATGGAGGAAACGCATCAAGTAGAAGCCAATCCAAAGATGAGCGCTGCATGATTCCAACTAGTTGTGTCAATGATGGGTACGTAGCCCAGAAATGTACTGGGTACTGCATTTTTGTATGACAAAGTGCCCTCAAAAAAAACCAAAACGACTGATATCACTGGGGACAGTTGTGTGGGGCTACTATTCATGCATGTGGTCTGTCATTGACAAAGTTGCTCAAGTGGTACATGGTTCTTCATGACATTCTGAAGGCAAATGTAGGGACAGGGGAGCAGAGGGTCCAATAGGTAGAGCAGAACATTTGGGGGGGGCGCCTGACCACTGAGCCATATCCCCAGTCCTATTTTGTGTTACGTAGAGACAGGGTCTCACTGAGTTGCTTAGTGCCTCGCCGTTGCTGAGGCTGGCTTTGAACTTGAGATTCTCCTGTCTCAGCCTCCCAAAGTGCCGGGATTATAGGTGTGCACCACCATGCCAGGCTGAGCAGAGCATTTTGAGGGCAGTAAAATCCTTAATGATAGTATATTGGATACATGTCATTACACATTTGTCCAAACATACAGTGTGGAACAGTGAACCAGGGTGTCCACTGTGGACTTTGGTGATTGTGAGGTGTAGGTTCACCTCTAACAAACATACCGTTCTGGCCTGGGATGTTGATAGAGGGGTGTCTGTGCATTTGTAGGACCAAGAAGTATAAAGACAAGCTTTGTACTTAAAATTTTCTGTGAACGTAAAACTGCTCTTACAAAAACCTGAGAATTAGAGTGCTGGCCAGATGTGTATCCGCGGGGATGCAGCTGTGGTCACTATCCAGCATTTCTGTTTAAGTCTATATCGGAATGACTCAGATTTCCAACCTGAGCATTAACCAACGCGCTGGGGAGTTAATCACAGCATCAGCTGGAGTGTTGGCAACACTGCCAAGATCATGTTATCCAGCTACTTATCTTACAAGTGAGGTGACTTCCACGGTCACATGGCCAGCCAACAGCGTAGCTGAGATCGAGAGTGAGCTTGGGTGTGGAGAGATGAGGTAGAGCTTGCACCCCTTGGCTCTGGGTGGCAGGGCGTATAACCTGGTTTTCTTGGAGTTGTTGGGTACTGTGTCCCCAGGAACTCCCACCACAGGAAAGAATGCGGCGTGGGGTCAGCCGTAACTCGCAGAGTTGGAAGGCTCCCATTTCAGGGCACTTCAGGAACAAAAGGCCATTTGTAGAGTCTTCATGTTCAAGTGTTTCCTTAATGAGGCAATAGTGGCTCCTGGTGAGCTCCCATTGGTGGGTGCAGGGACCCCGTTGGCCTGTGTATGCTTAAAGCTTGTCCTGCAGTGCCTGGAAGTGCAGTTGCTTGCTTTAAATGCTGATACCTAAACTGGAAAAGAACACTTGGCAATTTACTTGTAAAATTGCACAGGCCATTTAGGTAACATTTACTGTGAAAATGCTGCAGTACGTTCATGTACAAACTATACTTCGTATTTGCAGAAGTACTTAGTTCCATTATTCAACATTTTTGGATTTTATGATCACTGAGTGCATTACCATGCCACCAAGAGGTATGGGAGACTTCAAATTTGTGACCACAGTGAATTTAGGCAACAGTACATGCCATGTTAGGATTTGGATTTGCAAAGGCTCATGTTGAAGATGGCACCCCTAGCCCCCTACGAATGGATGGGTATTCAGAGGTGGGGCTTTGGGGAAGTGATTGTACCTCTAGGGCTCTGGCCTCATCAGTGGATGAATCCTTGGAGAGCTGAGTGCCTCCTGGGAGGTCATGAAATTCTGTAGGCATCGAGGGATGCTTGGACACAGGTTCCTTGGAAGGATGGCTTCTGGAACTTTCCCCTCTGGTTCCTGGCTGCTGTGGGCTGAGCAGTGTTTTTCCACCATGACCTTCCACCTTAATGTGCTGCTTTATCTCAGATCCAAAGCAGCGGAGCCATCGACCATGAACCGAAACCTCTGAACCCATGAACCAAGGTCAATCTGTGCTTCTCCAGCTTTGTCAGGTATGTTGATCAGTGGTGAGAAGCTAACACACCCCATGAACAAATACTGATACAATGTCATGCTTTAATGGGGATGTATTAACAAACTACAGAGATAGAATTAGCATTCTATGTTCTCTGAAAAGGCAAAACCTTAAACAGCTCAAGGTTTTGATTTCTGGTTTTCAACTTGCCCCATGAGAGAAGGCTGAGAAGCTAATAGCTGACAGATACCACAGAAGCCCAAAGACCTCAAGAAGGTGCCTGGGGAGGGGCTTGTGTGGTGGCAGAGTACGAATGGTGGAGGGCTTGAGACGTCAGAAGGGCCTCCTGTGTGCACGTTCGTTAGTCTGAAAGTGACATTTCCTGGAAAGGACCTCTCTTCCTATAGAGGACAGACTACATGGGGATGTACATCTTAACCTCAAACTTACTCTCAGTGTGGTTATGGAATCATTTAGGGATGCAGAGATCATTTGAGCTTATTTTGGTTTTTCTTTGTCTCGAATGCCTACTTTTTCTGCAAATGTGTGTAATTTCTACAAAATGCATGCCTCTTTTTAAAACATAGCTTAACATTTTACTTAGGAAACTCACTGTGTCTGTACTGAATTTCAGTGGGATTTCCAGCATGGTCAGCCCAAACATCCAGCGTGATTCAACCTGTTAAGCTTTGCTTGAAGGTCCCAAGAGGATGGTGTCCTTAGCTTGTTAGCTACAGCAGTCTCAGTTGAGAGTTGTTGGTCTGCTGAAACTTTGGCCTCTCAATTCGAATGCATGATCTTTTCATTGTGCGTTAATTCAGGATCTGGGAGGTCAGCTGGTGTGCTCTCGTGTTACTGGCACACTTGGATTCTGAGGAGCAGCATCAGTCTTCGGAGTTTTCCATGCTATACATGGAAAGATAGGAGCAGGGTTTTGGGGAAGTGAACATGAGAAGGTACCTTGTTGCTTTGAGCCATTGTGTCTGAGCGCCGTCCCTTAATGATAGCATCTGCTTGCACCTCTGCAGAGGCATCAAACAGCAGCATGTGGGAGACCTGGCGTTTCTAACACCCTGTGCATACATGGCTGCTCTGTAATGAGGTATACAGGGAGAAGGTAAATAAGGGGTAGTTGCTGTCCTTACTGAGCACTTAGTCCCTGTCTTGAGGACTGGACTCGTGTGGAGTAAATCCTGACAGAAATCCTGACAGATGAGCTGTCATAGTTCAGGTGATATATTGGAGTCTCTTGGAAGGCCGTGAGCAGCTCTAAAACGGGAGCCCCCGGGAGCCTTGTAGTGACCAGGCCTGTGTGCTTTGGCTTTTCCACTAGAGTAGAGATCTTGTTTCCTTATCCCTGATGGTAGGGGCAGGGCCAGCACTCAGGAATGATGGGACGAACCAGTGACTGAGTTGGCGATACTGCATGAAGTTCAGTGTTGGTGCAGGCTTGGGTTTGACTGGTCATGGTTGAGTGCTACACCTGGCCCTTTTGGGTCTTTGCCTAGGTTCTCCTTCCAGTGTCTACCTCGTCCAAGGCAGGTGATGTGCTGGTGACTACCAGCTCAGCTTGAGCGGTCCTCCAGTTTCCCTCCAAGGACCTGGGGCGTAGGCTTGGTGCTAGCTAGTGTACTGGGCCAGGCCGTGGAACCAGGAGACTATCAGGTGCTGATTTCCTGAACCTGTTGCCATGGCAAGGGGTGTGGCTCCAGGGTGACTGAGGAAGCGCTTGGGCTGCGGAGAACAAAGATGAAAGGAACACTGGCATATTAGCAAAGCAGTATGGAAATGGCTCCTGGATGGGCAGCTTGGGAAGTTCACAACTAGTTCCACGTACAGAACCTGGGCCTTCGTTTATAGTCCTGATCTAGGAATTCCAATAAAATGATGGTTGATGTAGGCCAAAAATATTTGAGAACTTGGTGTAAAATGCCTTTGTAATCCTGGTAGCTGCTTACTTGATGGGGAGATGAACAGATTATTGGAACTGAGTAAGCCTTATTTAAACCAAAATAGTTCTCCTGGATGTCTTCTGAAATTGTGAAGCACAGCCTTCCATGGGACAGGAAGTGTCATTGTCTTAGGCTGCTATAACAAAATACCATTGATGGGCTGGTAAACACCAGTAATTTGTTACTCAGCTCTGGAAGCTAGAAGTCTGAAGGGAGCCACGGAGCTGTGGCCTGCTTCCTGTAAGGGGACTGAGCCTGTTCATGGGGGCTGTATTCTTGTGACCCATTTGCCTGCCAAGTGTTTCACCTTCTGATAGCGTTATGGAGAAGGTTGGGATTTCAACACATGAATTTTGGGGGAGACAGTCCTTAAAAGGCATCCTGCCTGTGTTTCTGCCTCACTATTCAACACACATTTCCAACAGTTAAAGGTTAACACAAACAGGTCACCTCAGTACTGCAAGCACCTTGAGGGCTGAGGGCAGTGAGTCCAGTTTCAGCATGGAGTGGGAGGGGCTACCTTGATAAACACTCCTAGAGACATAGCCTCTGCTCCTTGTGAAGAATTGGGCGGGGAGGGGCAGGAGCAAGGGACACTGGTAGCAACTTGGGCACACAGGTGACAGACCAAACATGACAGTGTAGCCAACAAAGGGCATTCAGACTTTGGGACCCTACCCTTGGTGGCCCTGGGTGGTCCGGGTGAACCTGGTGGTTTTGGAGGAGAGGGGGTTGGTGAATGTTGGTGTTGGATTATACGCAGCCTTCCTTCAGCCCCTTGCCCACCCACCAACGCACGTCCGACGGATCTAGCAGTGTCTGGAGTTCCAGGTTGTGTCTTCCGAGCATGTGGGAGCAGCCTGCTTCTGCCCAAGTCAGGGCATTGGCCTTGCCAGTGCAACTGTGCTGGAGGTTCCAGGCTTTTTTTGGGGGAGGGGGTACTGGGGATTGAACTCGGGGGCACTCAACCACTGAGCCACATCCCCAGCCCTATTTTGTGTTTTATGTAGAGACAGGGTCTCACTGAGTTGCTTAGCACCTCACCGTTGCTGAGGCTGGCTTTGAACTCGCGATCCTCCTGTCTCAAGCTCCCTAAGTGCTGGGATTACAGGCTTGAGCCACTGCGCCCGGCTCCAGGTTTCCTTTTGACTGGGATGTTGTATAAGTGAAATTGAACATTCTGCCTTACTGATCTTTCGTAATAGTCCAAGTAGAGCTGGCCTTGAGATAAAGTCCGCCCAGTGAAGGGATGTTGGTGAGTAACATCAGAGGGGGGGGGGGCATCACCTTGTCTCCAAAATCTTGATTGTTTGGACTCTAATAGTATTGAGTGTAACTGCTCAGATTGGTTTAGAAGACATCCACATTCTGCTTTTTCTGTCTGGTTTTTAGTTTTGTGACTCTCATGCCTGTTGGCACGGTGGAGATGGAGGAGGTAACCCCTGTCCTGTGGTGCTTTCAGACTTGATCTGAGGACAGTGGGTGTGGATCATGGGCAGGCCATATTGGGAGGGAAGCGCCCGAGAAGAATCCTCAGATACCCAGGTGTCACAAGCAGTGTTTTAATAATTATTCAAAGGTGGATTGTCTCTGAATGGAAGCATATATTCGATCACACCAATCGTCAAATGCAAACAGTTAACTCATGCTAATTAAGCATAGCAAGCATATCACATAATCCTAGGGTGACCATGAGTCCCAAAGTACTTCCGATGCTGCACACCTAATCTTAGCCACCGAGGGAATGTTGTCTTGTTCTCTCCAGCTGATGGTTGGACATCAGGGTAGTCGATCTGGGGACAGACAGCAAGGTGGCCAGTCTCACTGATGTCCTTGGAGCGAAGTTCACTGGGGCAGGACAAGTGGTTTCTATACAGTCCCAAGTTGGTGTGCATTGTTACCACACTGCAGCATTGCTTTGTTTCTAGATGACAGTCCTTATCAATCCCATGAGTCCCAGCATCTCTGGTGGATTGCTGCTCATGCCAGGCTTCCTTCTCCTCCCCTGCTTTTTCTTTGACTTAGTACTTCGGAGATGACGTGTTTACCAGTGCAGAGGTATCGTTGCCCACCTGGTTGTGGTGGTGGTCCTGATGGTACCAGTGTATTGGAGGGCAGTGTTTGAGTCCGATAGACAAGTGGAGATGAAAAAGTGTCCCGGGGAACAGGGCTTGGCATCGTGGGCACTTGTAAAATAGGGGTGGGGAGCAGGACGAGGGAAGTTGCAGACTGCCAGCCCAGCACTGGGGTGATTCTGTGGGTCCGTCACCCATCATAGGTGACCATCCTGCTGAACTTGTCTCTTACTATCCCCAAGGTGAGAAGCCACTGATGGAGATGTTGTTCCTGAGAACTACCCCTGGAAGGAGCTGTAGCAGCTCTCTAGAGAAATCGGGTCTTAGAGCATTGCTAAGGCTCAGGTGTCAGGCAGAGAGGGAATCTGCATCTGTTTGAGTGTAGGGTGTTGGAGTTTGACCCCCCTCCCCCGAGATCATGTGAGACCCACATCTGATCAAGCACAGGCTTGCCCTTGGAGTGAATTCTTCATGGGGGAGGTCTTATGCTCTCATGGGGTACCCTCAGGAGCCACTGTCACCTGTAGCTTCACAGTTCAACTCTTTAATGTGTTAAATATGGCTTCCTTCCATAGGCGGGGGTTGTCAAAGATACTGTTTGTCTACTTGGACACAGTACTAGTTGGCCTTATTGGAGTCTGTCTATAGGGAAAGTGGATTTTACTTTACATTGGCAGAAAACTGGGTGGCCCATGTTTTTTATTTGCCCCAACAAACTAAATCTAGTCATTGCCCTGTTGAAATTCTCAATCATCTGTATGCAAGGCTTCTGCATTTCTTTTCTGTCGAAGTGAAATCAATACAATGTATCAACTATAAATTGTTGCTTCAAAGTCTTTGGAGAAAAGTAAATTGATGTACTTGGTTACTTAGGCAGAAAGCCATGGGTGTCCTGATAAAATTATCAATGTGAATACAGAGAGGAATGTGATTGTGACTCAAGTAATTTGTTTTCTCTTGTTCTATGTGCATGTGGTACCAGGTACAGCACTGCTCACGAACTGGTATTTTGATGTTCTTGAAGATACACTGTTATGGAGCATGATGAATAATAATTGTGGGAATGAGAAGCTGATTTAATAGTAATAAAGGACAGATATTGAGTAATGCCTAGTACTTTGATATGACAGTCCTGCATTAAAAGAAAAATTCCCTTTATTCTGTTTGCTTCCAAATTAAACCTTTTAAACAACACACAAATAGAAATGGATAAAACCCAAATATGGCACTAGGTCTAGAGCCCAGCTTGCCCTGCCTCCTGGACTCCTTGAGAGAGCTCTGCAGACATGTGGCTCCTTTTCAGATCTCTAGTTGAAAACTGCTGATCTCTCCCAGCCACCCATTGACACATGAGCACAGGGATGTGAGGGGACTGGGTCAGATGCCTGTGTCTCCCATGTGGCATCCTCCTGGGTAATCAGTAGACCAGGGACAGTAATACCTATTGGCACCTAGCTGCGTCACTCCTCCCTGGAGGACTGTGGGAAATGGGGACTTTGTCACTGCCATGTTGTCACCTCCTAACAGGCCAGAGAGCAGGGGCGGAAAGAGATCCCAGTCCTACCAGGGTTCTCAGAACAACCCTGACTTCCTTTCAAGCTTGGAAGTGGGAGCTGTGCCATGAGTTAGGTGTTGCCCTGGATGCCTTCCCAGCCCAAACCAAGGAGCTTGGTTTCGAGCATAAACATGCTTAATTCCACAGCTTTTACAGCTCATCCTGTACAGATGTGACCGAGTTTGGCTCAGTGTTAGTAGATCCCAGGTATTGACAACAAGTTTTACCATACTACAGAGAGAAGATGGACTCTATTTGTTGAAACTAGTTCTGAAACACTGCTTAGAGCTTTTCTTAAGGTTGAGTGTTCGTTTTCATCTGTGTTGACACCTTTCAAAGCTGCTTTGGCATAGCCCAAATCAGCCAGTTTGAAAATCATTCTAAAAGTACGTAGGGGAGGAAAAATACTTGAGCGAACTAATAACCGTATGTATGTTCAGAGTATCAGCCAAAAATTATCTGGCATATTGACTCCATTGTTAGGTATTTATGTCCATTAATGGTTCAGTATTAAGATTTTAAGATTTTGGGGGAAACCATTTGATTATGGAAAAACTATTAAAACTAAGTGGCATTTTTAACCTTCCAAAGAACTAATTGGATTACATTATTGAGACATCCTGTATACATACTTTTGCTGGAAAATTTTTTCAGATCAGAAACCCAAAATGAAAATCACATTCAAATATTTAATAGGAATACTACCAGTGAATGTGATATTGACTTGTTTTGGAATAACTTTTAGTGGTGATAATTCTAAATGTTAAAACTAAGAAACAAGTAGCATTTGCATGTTCACTACATGGGAACTGGTAAAAAACATGAATGGAAAAAATTATGTAGAAAAAGCCTTTTGGTCTTTGCAACCCCTGAGATTGCTTAGCTACAGAAATGAGGTCATGAGCACTTAGGATCTTATCTAGGATCTAATCTAGAAGTGTCCTCAGCAACAGATTTAAATCTTGAGTTGACTCCCATGTGTCAGGAGCATGAGATAGAAGATCTCATCTGGCAGTGTGGACTGTACGTAGGAGTTCTCCCAACTCCAGTGCAGGCTCTTTGCGACAGGCATCATGGCCAAGTGCAGCAAGAACACCTCCATGGTGGGAACAAAGAGGAAGTTCTAGCATCAGGAAGTATTGGTCAGGGAGCCTTGCCAAAGAAAGCAGAAATGAAGCACTCAAGCCCTTCCTGCCTCCCAAGTGTGCTAAGGGAGCTGTTGTCTGGAGGGGCTTGGCCAGGTGGTGAGGCCCTGCATGGATGTGGAACTTGGCTGCTTCTGAATATCGGATGAAGATGGAAAGAGGCTCAGAACTGTTTGACAACAGCAAGCCCTGTGCTGTGGCCAATGCTCTGAAATGCCATCAAATCAGGATGGCTGTGTTCACTTTTTAAAATTGGACTGGGGGCTGTATACTAACCAAGCCTTACAGTTCACATGTGAACTGAAAATTCAGAGGAGGCAGTCAGGCATTTCAGTCAGTTGCCCCAAACTTTATAAATACTTGAGTCCAGTTAGGATGTTGGGAGTAAAACTTCAGGGAAAAATGTGGCTCGTCAGTATGGGCAAGTGTCTGAGGACTGAGGCTTACCAAACCTGCCAGCTTCATTGTATATAATACGGCGCTGCTGTAGGTAGAAAATTAGCATTATTGGGGAACTGGTTCATTTCCCTTTTTCCAATAGTGTTTTGAAAGTTAGGCTTTCTGTATGTCTTATATCTGAATTTGTTTGAATTTGTACACTTTTCAAATACTTTTTTCTATGGATGGGATCCGCACAGCTTTGGCTGCAGTGACCAGAGCAGGCTGGATGGAGAGAGGAGTCTTGTCTTTCCTGTAAATGTTTGCAGAATATTAAGTTTTGAGCTGGGTGCACTGGTGCATATCTGTAGTCTCAGAGACCTGGGAGACCAAGGACGTTTGAGGCCAGCCTGGACAGGTTGGTGAGACCCTGACTTAAAAAATGAAGGGCTGGGGATATAATGCTCAGTGGTGGAGCGCCCCCTGGGTTCAATCCCCAATGTGTGTGTGTTCGGGGCATTGCTATTAGGATCTTCAGTTGACTTGTATAACTTAACATGGAAATGAATCTACCAGTTACATTCACAAGTTAACATGTTTTTCTGTGACTGAATATTTCCATGAATGGTGGGCACTGAAGGCAGGGACCATTTACGTGCTATTTCCTCCTTGGTTAGAAACAGCTACTTTCTGTCCGGCCGCGTAAAAGGCATAGTGTAGGCTAGTGCATGGAGTGCTATGGGTGGCAGCGAAGATGGATTGTGCTTCACTCTGGGAAACTGCGGTGAAGACCCTGCAAGCTGTCTGTCCCTTGTGAATTGAGCATAAGCGGAGACTTCTGTTCTCAACAGCAGAAACATGCCGCAAGACAGTTTTAAAAAGTTTTAAAGATGTTGTGGCACAGGTTAAAACCAAGTTGGTGGTTCTTGTGCTGCCTCCCCGCCCTTAACCGGGGATTGAACCCAGGGGCGCTTAACCACTGAGCCACATCCCCAGCCCTTTTTCTTGTATTTAGAGACAGGGTCTCACTGTAGGGCTTCGCTAAGTTGCTGAAGCTGGCTTTGAACTCACAATCATCCTGCCTCAGCTTCCTGAGCTGCTGGGATTATAGGTGTGCACCACTGTACCTAGTCATTCTTATTTTTAAAAAACTTGTATTGCATTTTATAAAGGGTATTAAAATTTTGTCAAGCCGGGCATGGTGGCACAAGCCTGTAATCCCAGCACTTAGGGAGGCTGAGACAGAATCGTGAGTTCAAAGCCAGCCTCAGCAACTGTGAGGCACTTAGCAACTCAATGAGACCCTTTGTCTACATAAAATACAAAATAGGGCTGGGGATGTGGCTCAGTGGTCGAGTGCCCCTGAGTCCAATCTCCAGTACTCCCCCCAAAAAATTGTCAAAGTAATAGACCAGAGAAAAAGTACCTTATGTCGTAGGAGACTGGATAGGAAAACTCAACTTTCTACTGTGCTGTAGTTTTCTAAAGAATTCATAGTTTGAAGTCCTCATGAAATAAACATTGAGAGCCTAGAAGAGGTGGGTTTTTTGTTTAAATAGCTCTGCTGGATAAAGCATCATTAGCACATTATTCCTAGTCATTTTACATTGAATCCAACATTTGGTAACAATTTTTTCCTTAAAAATAAGGGCATGTTCTTGTAACATTACCATTAAATCTGCCAGTCCCTCACTGGATACAAATCAGTCTAGCAGCAGCTAGACGTTACAGCTGAGACACCCAACTAGTGGGACCACAGTTACATCCAGTGAGTGTTCTGTGGGTGCCAAGCTCCACATGTGAGGCACCCTGTGATTGCTGCCACTGAGGAGATGAGGTGTGGTTTGGTCATTGGTCAAGCCCTGGCCTTTGTTCACTGCCCCTGGAGGCCAGTGAACAGCTTGCTCTGAGGAGACAGATGGGCACAGGTGCTTGTCTCCAAACACTGCATTTGAGGAACTGCCATGTATTCAGAGTAGTAAGGATTTGGGTATTAAGGAACAGGGTGAGTTGAAAATGGTCAAAAAGGCTGATGGATTTAACTAGGTTAGAATTGGTATCCAGGAAAAAAATCTTACGTTTTGATGGAGTTGAAGTAAAATAGGAATAGAACTGTTCTGCGCGGCTGGAGACTATCTTGGTCACTGCCCTAGCCCATGAATACCTGATGGCACACAGTGGGTTGAATGAGATGTCAAGTTGACAAAGTGTTTTGCTGGGCAGCCTGAGGACAGGTGGGCACTAATGCTTGATGTGAATCCATAAACCACAGGTAGTGAAATCACGGCTTTGAAGACGGCCTTGCCACCTCAGTGTCTTCTCCCAGACCTTCGCATTCCTGAGTTTTGTTTGTTGCTGAACCACCCCTACTGTTCGCAATATCAGGCGCCACTCGGCTTTGGTGCTGCGGTGGTCTCACTGTGCTGCATCCCAGCCTCCCCGGAATGTGAAAGAAGGGCATGGCACTATTCTCTCACGTGGCGGGGCACTTGAAGTTCAGTATGTGTGCAGGTTTCATAGGATACTTCAGACGGAAGAATGAATTTACGAACTTCTTCAAAAGCAGAACTAAACCAGTCCTTGTAAGATCCCAGAACCCAGGGCCAGAGGGCGTGGAGTGGCAGGTGTGGGTCTAAATCTCACCCTCCTAAGTCTGAAAGCCCATATTTCTCTTCTGAGTTGGGATAATCAGTGAAGCCCCTGCACCTAAATTAGTGTAGCCACTGGAAACCAGGTAAGGATTCAGTAAATACCTTAGTCAATGTTTAACCCTCAAGGAACGGATTGCTACAGATCAATGTTAGGTATTCCTGAATGTTGCAGTGGCGACGTGTCCGGGACAATGTGGGTCCCTTCTGAGGGGTGGGCAAAGGCCCTGCTCGTGGCTTTCTCGTCCACTGCTGTGAAACCAAGCATCCCCCACCGGCTGTTCAGGGTGAGGAGCAGGAAGTGCCCCCAGAGGGACCTGCCTGTGCCCTTATGGGGAGCGAGTGTGCTGAGGCTGTCCGCACTCTGCTGTTGTCTAAGCTGGAGGTGAAATGGTGGAGTTGGTCATCTATCTCAGGTGTCCAGTATCGCATCAGTCTGCCACAATTGGAGGTTCCAAACCTGCTGGAGCCCCATTCCCACCCCAGCCAATCTCTACTGCATCTGAGCCGCCGCCTCTAAAAATGTCTGACTTACCCTGATACCTTTGACCCCTGACTGGTCTGAGATAATGCAGGCAGACTTTTAAATAGCCTGATCTGTTAAGAGGGCTGGAGGTCACTAAGTAGACCCATCTGAGTGGATTACTTGTGTTCACTGATTCTGTGCATTGTCACTCAGGAGGTGATTCTGATGTCAGTGAGGAGCCCTGGGTTAGAGAGCCCCCGGGCCACACAAGGATTTCTCTCCGATCCTACCAGTGATGGCATGTAGTCAGAGCATACATAATAAATGAATTGGATTGACCAGGCACATGGAGGCTTGTGTAGGTCCTGTCTGGATCGATCCTTGTTCCTAAATGTGACTTATCCATTCATGTGACGAGTGAGCAAAGTCTTACTGAAATAGTGGAGCCCTACCACTAGTGCAGAAGAGGGAGTGCAGAGGTGGCCCCTTGCAAAGGTGTACTGCATGCTTGGAGGTAGGGCTTGCAGTTGTCCCCCAAAGTCCCAGCAGGGCACCCTGCTGAGAGTTAATAGAGAGCTAGGCAGACCTTCCCTCCACCTGCTTGATGCTCCTTCCTCATCTGAATAGGGCTAAGTTAAACTTGTCCATGGCCCGGACACGTGGCACAGTGAGGCCACATCTACAAACTTGAATCAAACTTGAATGCATGGGCTCCTACAATAAGTAGGGAATACGCTGTGTTTGGGTTGAACTAGCTATTGGCCATCATTTGTATTGGTGCATGGTGGATATTCAGCCTGCTATTCCATGACAGGAGCCATAGCAATGTGGGCAGGAGCTTAAGTCTAGTGAAGGACTTGGTGGAATCCCAGGTGCCTCATGTCCTGGCTGTGGATCTTGAACACACTGTTTTACTGAAAGTTTCACACTACTAAGATACCACTTAAATCTGAAGGCATTAATGTGCATGGAAACACCCAGCTTGTGCAAAGTGCTGAGTACAAGTTTTCCTTCGATTCTTCTTGACCAGCGCTTGGTAGTGAGTGTGGATGCTGCTACAGGAAACCTACATGATCAGAAAACACTCACTGATACCTGGCTTTGTGGTCAAGCTTCGTGAACGTCCTTGCTATGAAATACTGAAGGTTGTCCTTTGCTTGTCAAACTTAGATTTTCAGTGATCTCTGGAAGGAACTGGTTCAGGGTGGGGGGTCAGGTGTTGACTTTCTGGCTGGGGAAGTTGAAGTAAAAGAGCCTGTTGACTCCCTCACAGCGTGTCCAGGCCGACTCGGGATGAGACATTTCAGAGGTACAGTGCTCCTGGGTTGACCTGTTCCTGCCTGGCTATAGGTACCAGGCAGTCATGGTTGTTGGAGGATGACATGTGAGTGACATTTTCCAAGTCATGCAGCCTTGATGGTAGTGTTCTCTCCTTCCTCCACTGGCCTTTTCTCTCTTCCGAGACAGCAATTGCAGAACAAACTGATACCATATTCAAGTACAGCATCACAAATGGGCAAAACGTGAGTATTGCCTAGTTTGCATATCTTGGCCCTTGTTGACTGCAAGAACTTGTGACTTGTAGAGTAGCAAGAAGCTATGTAGGATATACATAAGTGGACCTTCCCAGACACCTGGAAATCGGGACAGCAGCAGAACAAGCCTGAGACACTTCTCCTTGTACTGGCTCAAACAAATGGAATTAATTTTAAGCATAATCTCTTTAGGAACCACATATAACTTTCTTCCATCTGCCCCCTCCCCGCGACGAGTGGATGAAAGACGCTATGTATGTAGCGCTCCACTGGCCCCTGTACGTGGTTTCCTCTAAAGAGCTTAACAGCTTGCAGGGAATTGGGAGTGAACACACCGTAGCAGTAACAGCATGGTAATAGTTGTCATTTATTGAGTGTGTGCTTTGTGCCAGATGCTGTGCTAAGTTCCCTGTTAGGTAAATACAGTAGGATTATCTTTTATTAGGAAATGGAGGCTTAGGGGCATTAACTTGGAAAGAGAAGGGCCCAAGAGCACGGTGTGAGCATGGGAAAGGTGTGGCTGGGGCCGGGAACTCTGGCCCCAAGGCCTCAGTTCCCAGTCCTGTGAGCTGTTTGACAGGAGAACCGAGCAGGGCTTCTCTGCAGAGGTGACTTTGAAGGTGGAGTGTGGTGTGGTTCAGGTGACTTTGAAGGTGGAGTGTGGTGTAGAGAAGATGTGGATGTTCTCAGGATTGACCTAGATGCAGGATAACAATGTGGAGTAACTGGACCCCGGCCTTGTGTGAGCTGGGCTGGTTGGGAAGTTCCCCCAGAGGGGGCAAGGACCGGGGTACTGCACGGCAGCGTGCAGAGGGGAAGGCTGGCGGCCAGAGCCACGAGGAGCAGCATCAGCAAAGCTGTGGGAGGTGGAGGAGAGGAGCAAGGCCGTGGGAGAGCCCCTGGGTCCTGGCTGTAGCTCTTCCCAATGCTGGTGGGGCAGATGTGCGAATGGGGAGGAGTGAAATCCACCCTCAGGTGAAGCTTGCTCGGGAAGTTTGCTGTCTCTCTGGAAAGATGGCCTAGGTACCAAAACCAGGTTGGCCTCAGGCTAATGGTTGTGAGTTTTCCAGAGAGGAAACTACAGCTGTGGGTGGAGTTTCTGAGAAGAGTACTGGGGTGAAGTACCCTTGAGGCATTTGTATTAAGCACCTGGAGAAGACAATTAGCTTTATTGTTCTTTGGGAATGGCAGGGCACTAAAAAAGGAATGCTAATGTTTACATACCCGCCCTGCAGAGACAATGGCATAAACGGTTGTAATGTTTTCACAGGTAGTTTTAGACATTATTACTGATTATCAATGGCTCAGGAGGCCTGTTGAAAGTGTGGAGGGGAGGGTTGGTGGTTGCAGTGGCAGACACTCAGAGCTGATTCTGAATGGACTGCAGGTCGATAGCTGCCTTTGATTATGAAATAAGTGAAACCTGGAAGCATCTATTTTGATTCACATCAAGATGAGTCAGCGCTTTTGGGGAGGGAACTGGGGATTTAATCCAGGTGCTCTTTACCACTGAGCTGTACCCAGTCCTGTATTTGAGGCAGAGTGTGACTGAATTGCTGAGGCTGGCCTTCAACTTGGGATCCTCCTCCCAAGTCCCTGGGAATTCTGGCATGTGCCACCAGGCCTGATACATTAGAGTAGTGGTGATAAAAGTTGGTCACAGGTAAGTCCGCACTAAAAGGGCTTATAGACATAAGTATAAGGCACTTGGCTAGAACCTAATTTAAATTTTCTGTGTCAACAGAAGGTTGGGTCTGAGGTCTGCTGTGGACTGCTGGTGGCGTCCCTTACAGAACAGGAAGTGGGGCTGGGCCAGAGCAGCTTACGTTCTACTCCTGGATTTTTGGTACTCACATGAAGGTGTATAAACAATTGTGTGCTTGTGTACTCTTTCTGGGGAGGCAAGAGTGATAGTGTTTGCTATCAGTCCTGACAGGTGGTGCAGTCTCCTAGCCACGTATGTTCCTCATCAGGTGTGGCCCAGTTGGTGTGGAGTCAGGGTCACTGGGAAGTGCCTTCAGCTCACTGGTTCAGTTTCTGGAACTCTAAGCCATGGCCAGTGTTATGTGCTCCTAAGGAGGGCACTTGGCACAGGACTGGGTGGCCACAGGTGGAATGTCACCCACAGGCGTGCACTCCTTCAGGAACTGTGGTTTGTCCTGAAGTGCCAAGTGAAGGTGTCCTTCGACTCTTCAGGGAACACAGAATACCCCTTCCCCTTTGTGCAGGAGGAGGAACGCTGCTGCTGGAGACCTTTCCTGTGGAGCTGGATTGAACTCTTCCCTAGGCCCGGTGTCCCTGAGTCAAATGAGGCTTGGGGACTCCTCAAATAGCAAAGGCTGGGTGCCAGTTGGCTCACTGAGGCCTGTCTGAGGGACATTGAACCCCAAGGGGGCGTGGAAGGCTATAGGTATGTGCACACCCATGTGAATGGCAGGCAGTCCTTCTGTGCAAATTCTAGGTGATTTTTCTCTTAAGGTACGTCAGAACATGATTAAAGTATCTTTTAAATTTAAGATATGTATGCATTGCAAGCCTACTTGGCAGTGGCCTATCACGCCTCAGTGACTGGTAGGTCCAGCAGATAAGAGCAGCTGCACTGTGGGTCATGACCACAAGCTGGACTTTAGCCATGTGGACAGTGAAAGCTGCCAGACCCTGGGGGCTGGTGGAGGGTGGAGTGGCCAGGTCACTACAAGTTCTGGAGCTTAAATCCAGGAGGACACACGTGCAGAGGCCAGGGAACCCTGCCATGCAGCTCAGGGAAATGCAGCAGGAGGCCATGGAGTTGAGTGTAGGTACAGCTTTAATGCTCTGGATGGGAAGTCCGCGTAGGAAGGGCTTTGCTCCAGGTGGGTACAGGCTATGATGTGGCCCTCTAGGATTTCTAGATTTGCCCTGGCACCCCATTGACATGACCTGTCACTTCGATCCTTGTTCTTCCCTGGCCACGATCATGTTGAGGCTGCAGGACTGTGTGAGAGGGTGACACCAGGAATTTGTTACCTAGCTCTAACTTGCCCACTGCTTCTGGGAACATCAACATGGTGGCAAATTTCTCTGAACCTATTTCATTTTGCAGTAAGTCCTGTGGCCACACCAGGCTATGATTACAGTTCCTCTAACTTCAAAGGTTCTTGTTTCTGGGCCTGTTTGTATATAATGGACACTATAAACTATATAACTCCTGCTTTCCATTATGTAAGAATCTAAGGTCAAAAACAGAATTCATTGGGATAGTTCCATTTTATGATGGGCATTTCTGTATTTTAAAAATTTGAGAAGTTTGTTTTGAGAATGGCTACAGTGTTCAGACCCTTCACACCCACTGCCCCCTACTAATAGTATGACTTGTCAATGAACCAAAATGATATTCACTACAAATTTGTTTAGATTTTAGTTTTTTCCTAATATCCCTTCCGTGTCCGAGGATCCTATGACATTTAGTCAGTGTTTCCTTAGGCTGCTCTGGGATATGATAGTTTCTCAGACTTTGTTTTGGTAACCCTGACAGTTTAGGGTACACGTCAGATATTTCCTAGAATGATCCTCATTTGAAATCGGCTGCTATTTTGCTGATTCAGCTGCATTATGGGTTTGGAGAGCAAGACTGGAGCTACTATGCCCTCATCAGGACTACACATCAATCCCATCATAGTCACTATTGACCTTGACCACATGCTTGCAGTCCCCTTTGCTAGGCGTGGCCATCTAAGTTGCATCTCCCCTTTAATCCTGCAGTCTCCCCTACAAAGGTAAAATGGCCTCACTGAGATCGAGCAGTTGAGCTCCTTAGATACTTACCACCAATTTGCAAACTTAGGCCCACAAACGTATAATCTTGTATAGCAGCTTGATTTGTGAACAGTCAAAACTGGCCATGATGTTCTTTCATAAATGGGTAAACTGCTGTGTGCTGCACAAAACTCGGCAGCAGCAAGAGGAACAGGCGTGGGCATCCCAACACGTGGCTATTTCTGAATGAATCCTGAGTATTCATGTACCACATGAGATTCTGGAGGACAAAGCTGTGGAGTGTAAATAGATGGGTGCTTTTCCATTTGTTAAAATGACCTTCACGTTGACTTCGAAGTACTCTGGGTCTTTAGACTGGTGTGTGAAGAAAGTGGTTGATTAGAAACTGGAGCCAAGTTACCGTAAGTCGTACAAGTTGGTGGCAATTTTGTATGTGTAATGTGACTTCTAGAACTTAAGTTCACATTAAGATCAATAAAATCCTTACTTAGCCTACTTCCAGAAGCTTGTTCCTCTTAATCATGTATGACTGACACATTGTCTTGGTCTCATTCCTGTCAGATATTCTAATAGCTAAAATCATTTTTGGAACAGGAGTGAACTAATTCCTCCAGATCTTCATGTCTTCAACACAGCTGTCTCATTTCTTATATGCCAAAGCTCAGCCTATGTCAGTTGGGTTGATTGGGTACAAGCATGGAGCTTCAGGAATAATCTCAACTCTAAGGTTCTACTCGGTCTTGGAAAAGAACTCCTGTGGCCACTGCCTATAGCTTCAGGCAGGTGCCCACAGGTCCAGGGTGTGCAGTGTGCTCTGGGGCTTCCGAGACAGTGCTGGGTTTCCGGACGTGTAGCTCGGGTGTGAACAGTACATTGACAGAGCTGGTATGAGGAAATGTACTTTGTTCTGTGGACAGGATGTAGGACTAATGAAGGTCTTGCTCTGGGGTCAGTTCACCTGGTAAAACAGGAATGGCAGATGGGTTCCATCTGCCAACTGTACAGGCACCTGCCATAGCAGATCTCGAGGGCTTGATGTGGTGGTTGAGGTATGGAGGTGTGAAGGTCATCACCCCAGGGTCTGATGCTGGAGGTGGGGCCACTTCAGTGTGGGTTGCACCAGGAGAAGAGATGGAGCAGAGAGGGACCAGATACGGTGTTTCAAGGGCAAGTAACCTGGGAAGAGAGGTCCTGAACCCAGTGCCTATAAACCTCCATCTCTTTATTGTCCAATAGTTAAGCTAATGATAATTTTTGTCAGTCCTTTTAAGCATTAAAAGGATGGATAGAAGCTCAGTGTGAGGGTATATAGGCTATTCCAAGTGGGAGACCTGCCTGTGTTAGGTGTAAGGACAGATGGATCTGAGGCCTGAAGGACAGAAAAGCAGAGCTGGAAGGTGTGTGGGTAGGTGGTGTGTTCCATGGAGCCCCAGCTCATCTACTCATTGCAGAGTTGAATAATGCAGGTATTAAGTAATAACTAAGGCTACCTAGGAAGATGGTCTATTTCAAGTGTATTGCTCTTGCTGTTTTAAAGAAGCAGTTTTTGTTGAGGGCAGCTCTTCAAGGCTGCTTAAGTAACTGTCCGCCATCTTCTGTACCTCCAAAGAGCTGAGCCTGTGGAGTCAGCCCAATCTAGGAAGAACTGGGGGCTGGAGCCCCTTGAAGTCGAACCTGACTGACGACATTGGCCTGTGTATCTGCACTCCACATGCTCTGAGCCTTAGTTTCCTGGGAGTAGGTGAATACTGACCTGGCAGAGTTGTCAGTGGAAACACATGGAGGACATCTGACCTTCAGTAGGTGGGTACTGGTGTCATCATTAATGTGTCCAAGTGAAGTGTCATGTAATCACTGCTAGCAGTCTGTGTTCATGCATGTACTTAGCTTTTGAGTATTACTAAGCAGTAAGATTTTTCCTCAATGTCTCTGGGCCTTGATTTCCTTGTCTATAAGATCGGAATAGTAAGTACCTCTCAGGTGGCACTGCTGGAGAGAATACGTCAACACATCTGAAGTGCTCCTAGGAGGGCCTGTAACAGGTGCATGGTGATTTCATTTTCTGTAGCCTTTAGTTAGTATACCCTCTCCGCAAAAGGCAACAGTTGAAAGCATATTTTTCCCCCCCCCCGAGTTAAAGTGAATGTATTTCCTTGCATTGGTGTTCCTTTACTTTTTTTTTTGCAAATAATTAAAACTGAATTAATCTGGTTTTTCTGGGAAGTTTATCACAACTGTTCAGAGCCCCGGGTTGGGGTCAACTTAATCTGCATTTGAGCCCTTCCTGGTCCCCTGACAAGTAGCAGGCTCTTTTCTATGTAATGGATACTAGCAAGTCCCACATAGAATTGTTGGGAAGATTGAAAAAAATACCATAGATGGCGCCAGCTGGTAGTTTGTGCTACTTCATGTGTAAGTCTCTTCAGGAAGACGACTTCGAGCTCCTGGGAGAATGTACACAGCAGCTAACTGAATGTAAGGCCTCTGCTCTCGGGTGTTTTGAGCTGAAGTTCCAAGGGGTCCAACAATCTCAGATCAGGAGTGCATTAAAAATAATTCTTAGAGCAGCAGTTAGAGGTGCAAAACATTCGCTCTTGAAGGTTTCGTGCTCGTGCTGGGGATCAAACTGAGGGCCTCCTGCATGCTAAGCACATGCTCTACCACGAGCTGCACCCAGTCTGAATCTTGAGTGGTGTAACTAGAGCTTCTCACTGGAACTTCTGGATGGTGGGCCGTGCGTGTCAATGGGACCAGTGTTCCAGGCCTCTGTGGTCAGTGGGGCTGCCCATGAGAGGAGAGTCCTAACCTCTGAGGAGTCCGTGCTCCATGTAGCTTTGGCTGTCCAAGTTTGTTGTGCTAAGATTCCCTTTTGGAGCAGTTACCATTGCCGCCTCTTGCTTCCCTTAATGCCGCTGTCTTGGGAAGAGAATCCAGACTTGAGAGGTTTTCTTTAGGCACCCAGGAGGTAGAAAAGAGTTCACAGCTACAGTCCTCACTCCTAACCCCTGCCCTGCATCGTCTTGCCTTGGCCTCCATCGCCCAGCTCACAGGACATTGAGCTCCTTTGACCGGAGGTACTTTGTGTTCCTCTTTTTCATAGGTACTTTGTGTTCCTCTTTGTCCTTCCAGTTCTCACGATTTAAACATTGTCTTCACGTCACTGTCATCCTCACAATCACAACCCACCAGGGCTGGAGTTGGTTTGACTCCAAAGACAGAACAAAAAAATGCCAAGAAAGGCTGAGCTTTGCTTGCAAGTCATGGTCCGGCACTTGGTGTCAACATGGTCATCTTAGACTTTCCTAAGTCACTTCTGTTGTCTTCAGAAGTGTGTGTAAACAGTGTGAGAATTTGTCTTTCCTGGGGATTGAGCTGAGTCTGGTCACTGGGCAGTCTCGGCGGCCTCATGAGCCAGCACAGCTGGTGACAGAGTACTGAGTAACTAGCCAGGCTCCGCAATTGCTTTTCATTTTCAAGTTCTAAAGCATTACAATTCCTACATGCTGTGCTTTACACATTGATTACAGGGCTAGGATAATGAAGTATCTTTAAAGTGTGAATGTTTGTCACTTTCTTTGCCTTCATGACGTTATTGGCTCCTTGGCACCAGTAGCCCAGGTGCTTGTGTCAACCTGCTATATTCCCATGGCACAGTTGATTGGTAATGAGTATTTCCTGCAAGGTCTTTAACCTTGGTAATCAGTGCTTCCATGTAAGTGACCAATGGAGTGATAAGAAGTGGTTCCCTGGGTCCTGAGGACTTGAGGGTTCACGTGGACATGCGTACGCCATGTACATACACACCCTTTTCCCCAGGGGTCTAAAAAGCTTTTTACTTGCACACTTTATAAGACACTGCTGTGCGTGGGGGCAGGAGACAGTTCGTTGTAGCCTCATGTTCCCCTGGAGGTTTTGCAGAGTCCGTGTGCTTTTTTGCCAATCTGACAGTTCGGGTCACATGAACTTAATGGCCACACCCCAGGCTTGGGAGACAGGCTGGTGTCATGTGGGGTTGTCTCCAGCCGTGTCCCAGGGAGCAGGAATTTATAGAAGTGTGTGCCCTTCCCAGGTACTGTGGGGGTGTGCTGAAACGCCTGGAGTCCAGCACAGTGGAAGACCATCTGAAGAGCTGGCTCCTACCAGCGTGGTGTGGCTCGGGTGGCCCACGCTCTTGGGTTCTTCCCCTGTGTTCCTAACTCTTTTTGCCAGTGTGCTCACTGTCACCTCCCAGCCTCTGGATTTCTCAGCTCCATTACTTCTTTGAAAGCCCACCAGTACTTGGGACCCTCTAAAAGGTGCTCACAGCTGGGAATGGGGAGGCAGAGGTGTGGGGCAAGCTGCAGCCCTTGGCACACTGTAGGCATGTGATGCCTCGCCCAGAGCTCGGCCCCACTGGGTTGTGCATGCTATCTGCTCGGGTGGAGCCTGGGGCCAGGAGTTACAGGGCCCAGAAGGCTGGCAACCATGGTTCAGTCCAGTTGGGGACCCAGGGTGCCGCCCCACCACAGGATCTTACTTCCTCCATTTCCCTTAGTGTCTCTTGGGTTCCTGAGATGGCATGTGCTTGTGTGACTGTTCCTTGAATGGGACTTGAACTTGTGAAGCATTGTTACTTACGTATTTCGACACCAACTATTTTTAAGTTTGGAATTGCTCCCTAACACACGACTAAACACGTCATCAGTTACTTTCTTTCCCCTTGATGCCATTCTAGGATGACACTGGAACATAACCCCCAGGAGGATGGTTATGTTCCCGTGGGGCCTCACAAATTGGGCTCACTGCATGTTTGCTGGATGAGTGAATGGATTATTCCATCTAGCACTCAGCATTCACATGAACTCAGGAAAAAAAACTAAACAAAACTTAGTGTCTTGAAGTATTCGACATGAAAATTGGAAAGACTCCTTTCCTTCCTGCGTACTACCTGGAGCAGGTGCTGTTGGGGACAATGAGGGCTTGCCGGACAGTGATAGGTGCAGTGGAAATGCAAGACCTGCTGTTACAGGAATTTGCCCATTTTTAATGCCAATCTGAGAAGCAGGCTAGCTCACTTATGGTGATGCATTCAGTGGCAAAGTGACACAACACAAATTGGGGCGGTGGGGATCTCATTGCTCACAATAGTTTTAAGGGTACTGAACCTTTATCGGCCTCCTGTACTTGAGGATTCTATTTCCAGGCACCACCTACTTAGCGATGCTAGTGATGGAGCCCGCTGTGCACAGTGCTGACGGCCAGCCATTTGCTGTCTGTCCTTTCCAGAACTTCAGAGGAAATCATGCCTGGAATTGTGTGGTAACAAGGGGTGTGGAGTGCCTGGGGAGGACTGTCTGCTCTCCTGGTTGGAGGTACTGCTCTGGCCCCTATAATGTGTGGGGCCGGTGTTTGCAGGATGTTCCTCTTGGATAATTGTTTTCCTATGTCTTTTCTAGTAGTCTTGATTCACCCCATGTTCCAGGATTTTGCCCAACAGTAATTAGACTGTGATTTACATATTACTGGCCTTTAGCCCAAGGGGATGTTGGTGATTATCCCTATTGATGTCTTGATCTGGACAGGCAGCTGGGTTTAAGGTTGGGAAGAGCAGTCTGCATGTATATCCATGAGATGAAGAGTGAGGGTATTTTCATAATTCTGATAATACAAAATTACATAATTTTGATTAACAAAATTAGATAAGTGTTATCTACTAAAAGTTGAAAGTAGTTGACCTTTAGTTAACTGTGGAAGTTGAAATTTAATTCCTAAATGAAATATTATGGGATTGTGCCTTTTGGAATTGATTGGAAAACTAGAAGTCTCACTAACTGGTATAGAAAAGTCTGGGCTGTGGAGTTCATTAGAGATACACAGAAACATGGCAAATACAGTATGGGGAAAGACCCAGAAATACGACTTCCTGAAATAAGTGGGTTAAAGACAGACTTTATTTGCTTTAGGAAGGTTGATCAAATGTTAACTAATTTTTATTATAACTGTAGGTTAAGAGCCAGAGAAATATCCTAGGGATTAGTGCTCTATCTGTGCATGTAATAAAGATGTTCTCCCACTCTACGGGTGCACTCCTCACGTTTCCTTTGCTGAGAAGCTTTTTAATTTGAATCCATCCACTTACTCCTGATTTTATTTCTTGAGCTTTAGGAATCTAATTAAGGAAGTCAAGACCTAATCTGACATGGAGATGATTTGGGCCTCCTTTTCTATTAGGTGCAAGGTCTGAGGCGTGATTCCTAGGTCATTGATCCTCTTTGAGTTGAGCTTTGTACATGGTGAGAAAAAGTGGTTTAATTGGATTTTGCTGCATATAAAAAAGCTTGACACCAAAAAGCCCAATCAGTAAATGGACTTCTGGGGCTGAGGTTGTGGCTCAGTGGCAGAGCGCTTGCCTTGCACCTGTGAGGCACTGGGTTTGATCCTCAGCACCACATAAAAATGGAAAAAGACACGGTGTCCATGTATAACTAAAAAATACTATAAAATAAAAATTAAAAAGGACTTCTGAGAAGTGTTCAGTTCCGTAGATACACAAATAATAAACACACGGAAAAATACTAAAGTAGTAATTAGAGAACTGCAAATCAAAACTACTCTAAGATTTCATCTCAAGGCAGAATGGCAATGATCAGGAATACAAGCAGTAGATATTGGTGAGGATGTGGGGACAACGGTACACACACGTTGCTGGTGGCACTGCAAATTGGTGCGAACACTATGGAAAGTGGTATGGAGATTCCTTAGAAAACTTGGAATGCAACCACCAGCTGACCTAGCTTTTCTGCTCCTCAGTCTCTACCTAGATGACTTAAAATCGGCATACTTAGTGATGCAGCCACATCAACGTTCATAGCAACTCAGTTCACAATAGCTAAACTCTGGAACCAACCTAGATGCCCTTCAGTAGATGGGTAAAGAAACTGGTACAGATGCACAATAGAATATCATTCAGCATTAAAAGAATAAAATTATGGCATTTTCAGGTAAATGGATATTCAAGATCGAGAATATCATGCTAAGTAAGCCAGTCCCCAAAACCCAAAGGCCAAATGTTCTTATAAGTGGATGCTGATCCTTAATGAGAGAGGTCGTGGGGAGAATGGAGGAACTTTAGGGAGGGGAGGGAGGCATGCCGGGGGGGGGGCAGGAAAGATGGTGGAATGAGATGAATATTTACCTTAGGTATGTGTATGGCTGCACATGTGCGACTCATGTACAAAGAAATGTGCTCCATTTCTATATGATGACTAGAAATGCATTCTGTTGCCTACAAGTATAACAAAAAGCAAGAGATACTTTTTTGTGGAGCTGGGGATTGGACTGAAGGGCTTCAAGCATGCCAGGCAAGCGCTGTACTACTGAACCACATCCCCAGCCCACTACGTGTTCTCAAGGCCATCTTCTCTGGTCTGCGCATAAACCGGGAATGCCCATTACTTTCAGGGCTGTGAAGTTTCTCCTGTATAGAATGTGAAAGATACAACCCACAGTTTCCTACTAACTTTTAAAAGATGTGCTGTGCAATCTGACTCCATTTCTTTATCTCCAAGTGGTTTTTTTAAGTTGTAAATTTGTGGGTATGTGTACAGTTCTATGAATTTTGTGGTTTCCATGACACTGGTCCACTTTATTGAAGTCTTATGTCCGAGTCATTGCCACTTCTTTCCTAACGTTTAAAAAATTAGATATACATGACAGTGGAATGCATTTTGATTCACTGTACACAGAGCACAACGTCTTATTTCTCTGGTTGTACACAATATAGTTACACCATATGTGCAGTTCCATATGTGCACATGGGGCATGGTTGCCCATCTCATTTCTCCGTCTTCCCTGCCCCCATGTCCCATCCCTTCTTCCCTCCCCTTTGACCAAAATTCCTCCATTCTTCCCATGCCCCTTCCCCCATTATGGATCAGCATCCACTTATGACAGAACATTTGGCCTGTTTTTTTGGGGGATTGGGTTACTTAGCATGTTCTCCAACTCCATTTACCTGCAATATGCCCTGGTTTTATTTTAGTGCTGAGTAATGTTCCATTGGGTATATATTCCAGTTTATCTGCTCATCTATTGAAGGGCATCTAGGTTGCTTCCACAGTTCAGCTACTGTGAATTGAGCAGCTATAAACGTTGAAGTGGCTGTCGTCGTATGCTGTTTTTTTGTTTGGTTTTTTTGTGGTTTTGGGGATTGAACTCGGGGGCACTCGACCACTGAGCCACATCCCCAGCCCTATTTTGTGTTTTATGTAGAGACAGGGTCTCACTGAGTTGCTTAATGTCTCGGCATTGCTGAGGCTGGCTTTGAACTCGTGATCCTTCTGTCTCAGCCTCCCTAAGTGCTGGGATTACAGGCATGCATCACCGCGCCCGGCTGTAATATGCTGTTTTTAAGTCCTTTGGGAATAGACTGGGATAGCTGGGTCAAATGGTGGTTCCATTCCACGTTTTCTAAGGAAACTCCTCCATACTGCTTTCCAGATGGGTTGCACCAATTTGCAGTCCCACCAGCAACATTACCACTTTTTTTTAGTGGGAGCATTTGTCCTTCATTGGTGATGTGGTTTGAAACTACCTTCTAGTGAGAAGCTTGGTTTTCTTTTTCTCCTCAGAGGCATTTGCAGCACACATTTTTGAATTTCATACTGTGGAATACACCGATATTCATGGCTCTGGCTTTTAGTGTCATGTCTAAGAATGCTTCGCCTAACCCCGAGGTGCAAGAATTGCATCCTGTCTTCAGCTTTCTAGTGTACGTTCCATGTAGGTCTGCCATCCCCTTTTAGTTTTGTAGGAGGCATGAGGGCTGCTTTTTCTTACGTTCTCTCTGGCATCATGTCGACAGACTCCTTTCTGTTTAACTCGTGTTCCTTAGCTGTGTGGGGTGGGGGTGTTTTGGGCTCTGTCCTGTTCTGTCATCTGTCCCTTCACTAATACTGTGGTGTTTGGGTTATTATAGCTTTAAAAAGCTGTAGTATCCTGAAAAAGTTTTTTTTAATTTTTTACTTTAAAAAGTACAGTTCGAGTCAGGCTGTGTGATTGGTCCTACTGTAATCATTTTTCATACAGTTATCAATGGACCTTTATATGCGGTACTGAGAATAGAACCTAGAGCCTCATGTATGCGAGGCAAGCGCTCCGCCACAGAGCCACAACTCCAGCCCCTGTAGTAGTCATCTCTGTCTCTACTAAACAGTTTTTGGCTCTTGTAGATCACCTGCTTTTTCATTTAACTTTCAGAAATAACTTGTCTATATCTACAAAAAAAATCTAAACTTCATTGCAGTTGTTTAAATCTATTGATGAATTAGAAAAACTAAGCATCTGTTATCTTTCTGCTCCTGTGCATGGTATGTCTCAGCGTCAATCTTTCATGAGCATGTTCTAGTTAGCATATAAATCATATGCATATTAGATTTGTACTGAAGTGTTTTTTTATAGCTACTATAAATGATATTGTCATTTAAAATTTGATTCTAAATAATCATTGCTGGTCTGCAGGAATGTGATTTGACTTCATTGGCTGTGATCTTGATAAATGGATTTATTGGATCCTGAGATTTTTGGAGATTACTTGGGACTTATATAAGGTTTAGGTGTGAAGGTGTGACTTTTGCCTTTTCCCTTTTTTTTTGGTACTGGCGATTGAATCCTCGAGCGCTTAGCCACTGTCACATCCCTAGATCCATCCCCCCTTTTTTGTATTTAGGCAGGTTCTCGCTAAGTTGCTAAGGCTGGCTTTGAATGTGGAATCCTCCTGCCTCAACTTCCTGAGCTGCTGGGATTACAGGCCTACTGCACCCACTAGGTGTGACTTTCTCCCCACTTTGAACTTTTACGCTTTATTTCCTTTTACTTCTGATGTATCTTATTGTTTAATATTTAAGTCTAGATTAATGTTTGTGATCTTTTTACTGTGCAGATAATATCCTTTCATGCTATACTTTCCAAATTGTTTTTTTTTTACCTGACATTATTTTTTTTTTTTGAGACTCATGGTGCTTTTCTGTGGCTATATATCATTTTAGGTAATGATTAAGACTAAAATTCACGTGTTCATATCCTGCATTTGCTTCATAATCTTTGGCCAGTAAATACGAGCTTTTCCGGAGCATGGTTGTCATTAATGTTGATGTCAAATTAATATTGATGTCAAATTGATGTAGGAATTTGAATACTAGAGGCCTTGAGGGTGTGGAGGTTTTGTAATTTGTATTTTAATGTAAACTAGTACTAGCTGCAGTGCCTGACATGCAGTGGGCATGTAATGTTAAGTAAATGAACGTTGTGGGTATTATAGGGTACCATGCTTGGGTATTCAATCAAATATAATTCAGCTTGTGCTTCTTTCTGGTGGGCACTTCACTTACTTGAATTGCTTTGTTATGCAAGTAGCTTTGCAATATGACCACATTTTTAAAGCTGCTTTTACACTTCTGTTCAGGGTTTACTAGTTACGTTCCATTTCAAATGAAAGAAGTCTTTCACTCCAATTTCTAACTCTATAATATCATTTTCCCTGTACAACTGGCTTACATGGTGCACGTACATCCTACTTAGCAAACACATGAACATTGCCTTTAAACACACAGGTATTCACGTATGGCAGAGAAGGCTGATTTGAAGACTCAGTAGTGAGGTGGAGATTCATGCTTAGAACTCCTATTTCAGTAATGCACCAGTGAACATTGTACTGTATACATGCCATATTTGCCTTCTGAATGCAGTGTTAATCACTGCCACCTGATAGATGGAGAATTTTTGGAAAGGATGTTTCCACAAGTTGAAGTTGATACTATCCTGGTTATTATTCAGTTAGGCAGTGAATTCAAGATTTCTATCAAGTGTCAGGAATTGTCCATCTGTTTTATTCCCAACAATTAAGGTTATTTTGCCTTGGAAGTGCCTTTGTGCGTGCACAGGAAACCTCAGTATTTGCTGGAGGAATTCCTGTAGCTCTCTGGTCTCACAAAAATAGCAATTATATGAACTTAGGTACAACACACTGTGTACTACTTCAGGTGTGCTGTTGTCCTCGATCCCCAAGCCTCTTAAGTTAACTGCAAGCGCTTTCAGGACTGAGCAAAAAGCGGGGTTTTCAGAGAAACACAACTTGAAGGATGGTTAAAAGTCGTTAACATTTTGTTAGAACCTGTGAGAGAGAGATATGTAGTCATTCTTATCTTTCTAATAGGACCTTTGTCTCCATTTAAATTTTGTCAGTTGCCTATAGGAGGTAATTTAAGAAAAGCATTAACTTCATTACTCATTTCTACTTTAAAATGTTTCAGGAGATGGAATTGCTGTTGAAACGTTACAGCAAACATTTAGTGATAGAGTAATACTGAATTTAACATAATGCCTATTGTGTGGTACATCATACATATTAATATTTGGATGCATGAATAGAAAAGTTTAAAATCGTTTCTATGACATTTGGAAATCGTCACGTAAAATCTGAGCATGAGGATGTTTCTCAAACAAGGACCAGTTGATAGGTTTGTTGTTGCTTTGGTAGCCACGTAGATAAATTTTTTTAGTAACAGTCTCATTTTCTTGCCGTAAGCTGGATTTCCTGTAGGACTGATCTTTGGCTAACAGCTGATCTATGAATCAGAGTGCTGTGCTGAAAGTTTCTTCCAAGTGAAGAAATGAGTGATAGCTTGTCCTGCGTCTCCATGCTGTACCGTTGCCTTGGCTGTCACAGAGGTCCCACTCCTACCCAGGAACATGATCCACGGGAAGTGGTTTGTGAGGGGACATTACTGCACGTGACCCAGGGTGTTACCAGCATGTGGAGAAGCAAGCCCAAGTTAATGCAGATGTGTACGTGGTGAGCACTTGCCCAGTTTTATTCCCTGGTACTAAACTTATTCTCAGTGGCCCTGTTTGCCCTAGGATGCTAAAGTCATGCTCCTTGGAAAGATGTCTTGTTAGCTTGAAGTCATTGTCAGTGCTTTAAGATCAACACTTGAAGAATGGTACCTGGACCTTCCAAGTGTCCTTCAGATAGGCAGAGCTCAGCAATTCACAAAGGAAGGGAGATGTGTGAATGCTCCATGGGGGAGTGTCAGGGCTGACAGCCAGTGGAGCGCTGTGTTGTGTGAGCATCAGGAGCCTCATTGGTGGGATCAGTCACAGCAGTTCCGCAGAGCAGTTCATTTTCAGCAAGTGCAGTTCAAAAGAAATCAGTCGAGAAATTGACTAGAAAAAATGACAAGTTTTCAGAGTTGGTGCCTTACGTGAAAATGGGGAGTGGAGTAATCCCAAGGCAGAGAAAAACAGTGCAGTGTGGCTCTTCATGGCATAAACATGAAGATAACAGCGTGGAATGAGGACTATTTTAGAGAGATGTGAACTTTTACATCATCCTCACAAGTTTTGCTTTCAAACTGTTTTCCTGAGCTTGTGTGTCCCTGTGACCAAAATACCTCACAGAAATGGCTTAGGAAAAGTTGATTTGGACCTCTTGCTTTCAGAGGTCTCAATTGGTGGATGGCCTACTCATTGCTCTGGGTCAAAGATGAGGCAGCACGTGTCACAGGAAAGTTGCTCAGCTCCTGGCAGGGAGGATGCACCTTGCAGGGCATGCCCCAGTTTCCCACCTGTTCCACCCACACCCCACATGCTGCTACTGTGACCAGTTAATTCAAACCAGGATGGACTGGTTAGGTCACAGCTCACAATCCAATCCAGTTATCTGAATACTCTTACGTAAACACATGAAGTTTTGGGGACACCTGATACCTAAACCACAAGAAGCTATTAGCTGATAGGCTTACAGATGGCTTAGCTCAGTTACATAGCAACCTTGGGTTTAGGCTGTCGCTGGATGAAGACTGAGGACTTGGCATACCCTGAGGCCATGGAGGCTGAGGGAAGGTGAAATGCTGAGCATGGAGATGGGGATCGGTGAGGTCTGTGAATCTTGATGTATTGATTTTTGTCACTGAAGAACTTTAATGAGATATAATAGGCAGAAACTGTTTTAAGTGGTGTGAGTCATCAGTCATCCATGGATAGAAAGTGCATCCCTGACGAGCCATGTGGAGACGGCGTTCTGGGAATAGCTTGGAATGGGAGGATGATGTACAGACCATTTCCTGTGACACAGGCCAGGCCTCGCTGTACTGTCCTGGTGAGGGAGCTGCTAGGGGCTAGGAAGAAGTGAGGCCTGCCTCCTCCACTTGATCTTAACCCATTCCAAGACACCTGGTTTTTGTGGGCCCCTAGGTCTTAGTAACCACCTTCACAGGTAATGTTTAAGAAATCCTGTCTGTGGCTGGGGGCAGTGGCACATGCCTATAACCCCAGTGGCTCGGGAGGCTGAGGCAGGAGGATCATGAGTTTCAAGGCAGCTTCAGCAAAAGTGAGGTGCTAAGCAACTCGGTGAGATTCTCCCTAAATAAAACTCAAAATAGGGCTGAGGATGTGACTTGGTGGCCAAGCGCCCCTGAGTTCAATCCCTGGTACCCCCCCCCAAATCCTGTCAGTTGGACTGCCCAAGGGCATCCCCCAAGACTGTCCTAGGAAGCTTCTCGGGGTTTTTACTGTGAAACACGAGAGGAATAGTGGACAACTGCCGTGCCACAAATCTGGCCTACCCGGAAGCAAATGATATGAGTAAGACGATCAGTGTCTGCTGGATGATGCTCAGTGAGGATAAGGCTTTGGTGAGAGACCAGTCCAGCTATTTGCTGCAGCGTGAGTGGGTTATCTTGCTTGTGTCTGTGGAGAGCTGCTCCTGATGATGATGCACCTGTATCCTTAAGTCAGAAGAGAGCTGCCGTTGTGATATGACAAGCTCTGGAGGGGCCTGGTGGCGCTTGCTCCTTGCTGCATGAATATGCAGAAATCCACAAGACGGATTTCAGCATCTTGTATTTTTCTTAGTGGAGGATTTATTTTGAGTGGGGGAGGCATCATCTCCCCACCCAAAAAATAGCCAATATTTAACATCTGAGTAGTTGGTGGGGTAGGGGAGGACTCGGGGTTTGTTCCTCCAGTTCTATTCTTAAATGCATCGTGCCATTGTTTTCAATAATGGAAAAAGTGTGTAAAAACTTCGTCACAATTTGGTTGACCCAGCTAATGATGGGTTCATTTCCTTAAATTTATTCCATATGTATTCACATGAAAATTGATTTGAAATGTAAAAGTACGTTAAAATCAGTCAAGCACCTTGCTGTTGCTGAAGAGAGATGACTTGCCCATCTGCCTCAGAGGGAGTGGAGAGTGTTTTGAGTATTGAGAGATGAGAAGCCACTCTGCTGAGTGGGTACCATACAACCATGTCCCCCAGTTGTTGATCTGCTTGTGAGCTCTGTCCTTTGATGTGGGAGGGAGATTGGGCAGGCGGGGTGCCCATAGGCAGGATGCTGTTCAAACTGCCTGCACCTGGACCCACACTGCCTGCCTGTCTGCACTGATGTCACCTGGTACCCTGCTCCGAGGCTCCTGGGCTAAGAGTTGGGGCACAAGGTGGACAGGCCACCGTCACCACTCAACAGTGGCAGAGGGAATGCCTGGGGGGTGCCTTGTGTTCTGTCCCCACAGACGGGGCCTGCAGTGCGCACAGAGGAGGTGGTTCATGATGAGTGGGTCTGTGACCCAGTGGCGTATAGGAGGCTCTCACTGCCTGGGTCCCAGGGATAGGAGCCTGTATCTTCAGTGCTGGAAAGTTAGCAAGGCCCTGCTTTTCATAGACCTACGAGTCTCTGCTCACTAGTGAACATTTGAAGCTCCACACTCACGGAAAACTTAACTTTTCCTCTTAAAATGCATTAAAATTTAGGCTATACTAAAATTTTCCTATTTCCTGGAGCTGTTTTCTTCGCCCATTCTGATGAACGCAAGGGAATCAATCCTCTCTAAATGGTTTCATTTGGCCTTCTAAAGGCTGTGGCCATTATCCCTCTGAAGCTGCTCCTTGCCCGTCCCAGCAGTGGCTTCTGGTGTCCCTGGACTGTGCTGGTCTTCTCTCCCTGACCTCTGTGCGTCTCTCCACTTCTCTGGGCATCCCTGGGTCAGCTTTCCCTGTCCGGTCTTGTTTGCCCACCTGCTTTCAGCGCAGGGCACATGGAGATTGAAGATCTGGGTATGGCTATCTCTCGAAAGTGGGGAAACAGAGGACCAGGAAGGTTGTGATCTGGCCAGACCAAAAGACTTGGTACATGGTAGCCTTGGGAGAAAATTAGGAAGACTTGGAACTAGGTGCAAAGTTCTTAGACTTGAAACCAAAAGCATAGTTCAAAAAAGAAAAATGTTGATAAATCAGACTTCATCAAAATTAACTTTTGCTCTCAAAGATAATGGATCTACAGATGAAGAAATTTGCAGCTCATAAATTTGACAAAACATTAGTATCTAGAAAATACCAAGAATGCTAGGGCTGGGGGTATGGCTCAGCAGTGGACCCTTCACTGAGATGTGCGAGGCCTGGAGTGCAATCCCTTATCTGCAAGAGTAAAAAAGTTACTAAAAACCCAACTAGAAAATGGGCAAGAAATGTCCAGATATTTCAAAAGGATATGCAAATAGAGAATAAATGCCTGAAGATGCTGAACCATGACCATTATCAGAATATCAAAACCACTTAGCGCTGTCCACCAACCACCCGTCAGCATGACTAAGGCTGAAGTAGCTCCATGTGCTGGCAGGGACACAAGCTGGCTTGTTTGTAGACAGATAGTTACGGTGGGGTGTGAAATGGCAGAGTCGCCTTGGAAAGAAGCGTCCCAGCTCTTAAAACCAAAATGGACTTTGTGACCCAGGAATCGCACATATCTGTCCAAGAAAAATGAGTTTTCAGACATTTCTACATGAAGCTCAAAGCAATTCTGCCCATAATAGGGCCGATGCCCTCCAGTGGGAGTGGTTAGACAGATGCAGGCCATGGAAGAATCGTAGCCATGCAGGTGGAGAATGTTGGTGTGCCCAGGGTCCTGGTGAACTTTCCAGAAATGGTGCAACACAGTCTCTCATTGGGCATGTACTGCAGGATTCCTCACGCATTTGTGAAGTACCACAAGGAGATGAACAGACCAGTGGTTGCCCAGGACTGGAGAGGGGTGGCTTGAGTCTTGGGAAGGTACAATTGTCTTGATTGTGGTGTGGGTTACGTGAAGTTACCTGTGAGGAAAAATCTCACAGAACCATACACAACACGTGGGCCCTATGTAAACAATGTGGATAGGCACACGTGCACTGAGTTACCACGTGCATGTAACTACGTAGGCAAGTAACACAGGTATGCATACATGAGAACATATGTACCTACCGTGGCATATACTATACTCACCTGTACTGTGGAGACCAGACAAGCTCGTGCACACAGGCACCACAGAACACATTAACATGTACATGTGCACACAAACTTCTGCCAGCATGTACAACACTCACAGGTGCATGTGGAGCTGGAGACCAAGTGCTGGCTTGTACCCACCTTCCTCCTGGCTCCAGGGATGTGCTCTGGCTGTGCAGGTGGCTAAGGGTGGGTAGTCCAAGGAAGCATGCACGTGATCTTGTATGTTTCTTAGTAATGTTGAGTTTTTATCTCAAAAGTTTAAAAGAAAGTATGGCTGTGAATTTTAGCATAAACAGCCCATGGTAGAAGAGAAGGCCAGGAGGCTCCTGGGCTCAAATACTGAGAGCAAGACCAGAATGGCTCTAGGACCACCACCAAGAGCTGCTCTAGACCCCAAACCCACTTCCTGCAATAGCCCTTTGCAACACGCCATGAAGCCTGGATTTGTCTTTTAAAGCTGGTGGAGTCTGTGCCCCACATGGAAGTGGCATCCAGCTGCTTTCAGGTTTCTGCTCATTGTCACTACAGAGTTCTCTAATGCTGCTAATGCCACTGTTTGGAGCCTTCTCCCCTCAAGAAAGGCCCTGCAAATGTTTCCTAGTTGCTGTTCCACCTGCTCAGGGGAAAATCCCCAAGAGGTGTTTGATAGGCAGTGGTTTGTTTTGAAGTTTGTCGTTAGTTACTGATCTTGGGGATTTATCTTGGAATTTAAGCATTGGTTTTCTGCCTCTTCCTGCAGTACTAATGATTGAACCCAGATGCTTTCTCCTAAGGCTGGTTAGAGACAGGGTCTAAGTTTCCCAGGCTGGCCTCATTTGTGGTCCTCATGTGCCAGCCTCACCAGGTGCTGAGATTTCAGGGGAATGCCACTATGCCTGGCTTGGGTTTATTTTTTTATACCATATATATTACATTATCACAAAACGTGGCTGTGGTAGAAAACACAAGTGGCATGGCTAACATCTAACATAAACAAGCCTAGTTGTGTATGTTTATAGCATGGCATTTTAAACTAGCTTTGAAGTACAGTTGACAAAATTGATGTCCAGTGTGATGTTTTAGTTTTCATGTTATGAAATGGTGATCTAGCTAATTAAAGTGTATATCATTTCCTATAGCACACTTGGGTGGTGAGAATGCTTAAGATGCGCTGTTGGCAAACTTCAAGTGGACAGTACCTTCTTAGCTTGTATGTTAGGTCTCCATAGTTGGTTCCTTATCACTGAAAGTGTTCGCTTTCACCAACGTTTTTCTCCACTAGGGTAGGAATCCCCATTCTGTTCTTTGTTAGATCCCACATCTGTGTGGGATCATGTAGTATGTCTGTGTCTGGTGTATTGCAACTAGCATAATGTGATCCATGTTCATCTGTTACTGTAAATGGCAGGATTCCCATCTTTTTAGAGATAAAATGTATCTATAAATAATAGATTGTTTTATCAGTTTACCCAGTGGTGGACACAGGTTCTTTCTACACTTTGACTATTGTAGGTAATGCAGTAAACATGGGGTGCAGAGCTCTCCTACATACCCGTTCCATTTCCTTTAGAAGTTGAAGGATCCCGTGCTGCTCTTTGACTTTGAGGAAATTTCAAACCCTTTCCTTGCGCTCACCAATGCTGTGGAGCTTGTTCTGTAGTCTCCCTGGGGTGCCTGATGCAGGCACAGGTGACCTGCTGGCTCAGAACATCTGAGCTCCCCTTGCTGGTGCTCCATACAGACGGGCTATGGCAGCCCTGCTTGGACTTACTGATATCGACTTACATAGGTGAGGAAAGGGCCAAATCTAAGTGCAGCTGCCTAAATGATACTGAAAATGCTTCAAACTTGAGGTGTTTGTGCCTTTTCTGAAACATCAGGATGATAGTGTTTCTACATAGGTAAGGCTCGTCTGCTCTGGGTCATTGGCTCATCTACGTTTGACTGTGCTGATGGTAGGACTGGCTGTTGACAGGCCTGCTCTTAGTGTTGAAATTTCCGGCTTGGAATGAACTTTTGTGTTGACCAATGTTGATTGCTTCCTGTGGCCAAAGTGACTAAGCTTGGATGAATGCAGCAGTTTCCTCGACTCTGCAGCATCAGTGTTCAGAGAACCCTTGCAGTGCAGAAGTGGGCTCTGTCTTGGTGCTCATCCTGCAGTTCCTGAGACAGGCCATCTGGACTGCTCACTGAGGGTTGACCCAGAGTGTTCAAGTTCTGGCGGTGACAGTGGCCTTTCGGTTTCTCCAAATTGTCCTTTTGCTTCACGTGACACGGATGTCCTCCCCAGAGGGATGTATGTGGCCGTGTGGGTGGTGAGAGGACCTCACTGTTGAGCAGCTCTGTGGTGGTGGCAGTTGCCTGCAGGCTGCATCCTGTGGCAGGTATCTGACCAGCTGAGATTGTTAACCTGCTGAACGGTGAGGGCGATCATGAAATGTAAAACACGGATGAGACCTTGTGAAGCGCCTTGAGGTCCCTGACTCATTTTAGGTAATCAGTACTCCCTCATTTTCCTTGTGCATTTATCCCCTCTCTAACCTAAGTTCAGCTGCATGTCTGAGTATCTGGGCAGACAGCAGGCTTGCTCGTGAGGCTTGGGAGGTTTGGAAGACACACAGCCCAAGAATGGTCAATGAGGAAGGGCTGGGCTGACCTGGTCCTGTTCTCCAGATTGGTTTCTGAATGTCTAGTTAGAAATACTGGAGGACGGTTTCCATCACCCCTGCCTTCCCGCTCTCCCCCTCCAAAAGCACAACATACAATAACGCCAAGTCGGCTGGTGAGACTGGAGATCGTCATCCTGGGCGTCTGTATCTTGAACAGTGGAAGTAGGGAAGTAGCTTTATTTCATACTTAATGGTCTTACCTATCTTCCCACAGAGTGGGAGTTTTTTCTTTTTGATTAAAGGGAAGATGTTTAAATTCCTGATATTGAGGAAGCTGCTCATTTACAGAAATACTGGCAAGTTGTTACAGTGATTTTTCTTGAAGCTAGTATTCTAAAATCGGGACTGACTAGGATGTCCACTGGTGTGTCACACAGGGGTCTTATGTGGAGCCTTTGTCATCCTAATCTCGTGGGGACCTTGATAGTTGGTGTTGCAGGAGAATATAGGAAGTCGCCTCGAACCCCGTGCTCCAGAGCAGCGTTTGGAAATCTGGAAGATTTGTACTGGAATTCCTATTTTCAAGATCTCTAGGGACTTGTGGTACTAAGATTTAAACATCAAAGATAACCTTGCACATCAGAAGGTTATCTTTGAGTGTGCTGCACACTCTGGTTCTCTCACTCATTTAGAATCCAAATAGGCTATTTTCTTGAGTCCCTGTTACCGTTGGAGTTCTCAACATCCTGAAGAGAAACTACAAGGGATGTATAAACATACAAAACGGTACTATAATAAAACTGCAAACGGTCTGGGACCTGACTGGCTGAAGATGTTGAGCAGCATTCCTTTCTGTTCGTACCATTAACTAAATGTTTCGAGGAATGTTATGACCATTTACGTACACTTACAAATCTCAATTATGTTAATCTGTAGTTTAAACTTTTGTTTCCTGCTGAGTATTTGAATAAGCTTGGGTGATTTTTCTGACCCCAGTGCAGATTGATTGCCTCTTTAAAAACCCTTTATGGAATGTGAATTTGTACATTTTATCTTGAGAGCCGTGAGCCTGTGATAAGCGCAACAGTGTGGATAATACAGAATGTGGTGAAGTGAATTGAGAACAGGAGTCTGAAGAGGTGGCCCTGGGAGGAGTCTGTTCTTGGTCCTGAAAGCAGTGAGAAGCACCGGATGCGTCTCGGGTGGGGACACCACAATAGCCATATTCCCATTTTGCCAGCGACTGTGCTGGCAGTGGGAAGGCGCAGTGGTCATCTTCACGCCCTGTGGCCGTTGTGTGGGGCATGGAGCTGGGAACAGGGAGAGCTGATAGTGGCAGAGGTGTCAAGGAAAACCAAATGCATGTTTTCCTGTGCTAGGGTTTGAACCAGGGCCTTGATAGAGCTGGGCAGGGGATCTAACAGAGTGTGCCCCAGTACAAGAAAATATATTCTGAAGAGATTAGGATTTTGACATTGAAGATTTCTAATGCTGCTCTGACCTTTCTTTTGGCCTGCCCTCGGGGTGGTAGTCCCTTCTCTTGGTGTGATGCATCTCACCAAGTGTCTGCTGGTGTACACAGCAGGCCTGTTCTTACACTTTCCAGGGGGAAAGTCTGTCATGAGTTTGAATATCTAACAGGTACTGGAGAAGTACTTGAGTTTTTCAAAAGAGTTTTGATGCCATAATTCGTGCTTTACTGAGATTTTTTTTTACATTGTTAGCTATTTTCAACTATGGAGGATGTTAACTGCTACCAATGAGGAAAATGAGATGTTACTTGATCTATTCAGGGCTTCTGATGGAGGAGACCCCAGATCTGCCTCCCCTTCTCTCCCTAGTAGGTGAATGGCGCATGCAAAAACTTCCAGGGACAACACACTTGATTTTTGGAGCAAAGTTACTACAGGGCTGAAACCCCAGGCTCCTGCATCTGCAGGAGCACGCTAGTGCCCTAAAGGTGCTCCCTAAGCCTTATAAAGTAGTTCACTGGGGAGAGCAGCGTTAGGAAGGCTCCTGCCAGGCCATGAAATTCCAAACATGGAAGTGACGGCTTTGTTACATAAAGCATTAGTTCCAGCATTAAATAATAAAATAAACTCCTGACACCAAGAATGGAAATGATCACAGTTAGAATGGTCTGTTTACTGAACTAATCCCAACCATGGCAGTAGCTCTGTGGCACACAGGTCATCTTTCTTGAGGACCACGTGGCTCTCCAGGATTCCACATTGAGCCAGATGTGCAAAGGCTGGTTGGTCTTGCACGAATTCCATCTGGGTCCAAGTTTGCCAACTGGGGCCTGAGGTTGTGTTGGAGAACTAGAGCTGAGAGGGCCTCTTGTTATCTTGCTTTCGGTGGGACAACTTTGACTTCACTTTTCTGAAAGGATTTGTCCTGAAACATTCAACTATGATGAGTAAAAGGGATTCTTTTTTAGGGGAGCAGGAGGAGGATGTGTTACTCAAGTGTGACTCAACATTATACTGATTTTGCTTTTTTTCATTTTCAGTTTGACTTGTCTATAAAACTCTCTGTAACAGACACAAATTTCAGTGTCGGCACTGGAACCCGAGGCCTTCTGGAACTTCTTAGAGGATAATATAAGTAGTGTTTTAGGGGAAGTAGCTAGTGCTATATAAGATCACTTCTGTTTTTCCATCACTGAAGTTGAACTTCTGCACTGGCTTTTTTGTTGTACTTACTCCTACTGTGAGAATCAAGTTAAATAAAAGGGTATCTTGAGTATTGAAGCATGGAAAATATGCTCTTTGGATCTTTTTATGGAAAATATTCAAGCAAATGATTCTGTGGTTCTGGTCTGACACTTAGAACTTTTTGAGGGAGCAAAATTCTTAAAATACAAATTTAGAATTAGCTAATTTTTTAAGAATCTAAGTATTCTATAGATTGGAATTGACTTTGAAAATATTTGACTTTCCTTGAGCTTCCTGAAAACACCAATTGGCCCTTAAACCACAGGGTTTGCCTGGCAGAATAATAGACGTGAAACAAAGCCTTGAAGACAAACTTGAGGTGAACTGCGCCTCTCTTCGGTTGCTTTTGTGCCTTAGTTTTTGTAGCCTCATCCTGAAGACTGCACTTGGCACAGATCACCTATGCAGAGGACACAGCAGCCCAGGTCATTCAGCCTGAACTGATGGAGAATTAAGAGGAGCCCCATGTGTCTGCGAAGCTCGCTGTGTCTCCATAGTGATACCAGGGCATTGGTTACTTTGGACAAGCCCTGGACAGAAATCAAGGTGGTGTCTGAAAAGCAGATACGTATGTAGTCAACCAGCTAGCTTCTAACTGATGCAGTCATCCTATTCTACTGATCTTTCCTGTCATCTGTCAATCATCTATCTACCCATCCTTGATCCTGTATCACTATTATGTATTATCTATTGCCATGTTTCTGTTGTCTGTTATGTACTATCATCTGGCTAGATACCTGTCATCTAGCTCTATTTTTTGGTAGTGCTGTGGATTGAACCCAGGGGAGATCCAAGGGTTCCACCATTGTCACTTAGCAATAGAATGAGTTTCCCCTCCGCCGTTTCCCCAACATAGTCACCAGTTACGTAACCACCCAGTTTGCCCGATGAAAGTTTTAGATCCAGTTGTGTTCACAAATCTGTCAGTGCTAGCACGTGTTTCTTGGTAGCTCATGTGACTAAGTCCCTGCTTGATGAACTAGCAGAGTCGAGACTGGAGTCTGTAGAATGCTATTCCTTTTGTGAATGTGTCAGTCTGGATTGGGAGGAACCACATTCATAGATTATAAAATGAAGCACAATCGTCCAAGGCACCATGATGCCATACGCCTGTGATCTGAACAGTCAATGCGCTGTCTTGGAGGTGGCCATCCAGGCTGGGTGGGGCCTGGGACATAAGCCAGAAGTGGTTCCTAAGTTGTCTTTGACAAATGACCAGCCTTTAACAGAACTGGGCAGAATATCCAGGGCAGGCATGAGGGAGCTGCACCAGGCCAACCAGAGTCTGTTCTCTTGACACGAAATGTACCACCTTTGCCTAGAGTGGAACGTTCTCAGTTGTGATGGACCAGAGTTTTGGAGTTAAATGTTTTTTGTCTTGGATCTGCCTGGGTAAGAGAAATATACTACTTGTGCCTTAGTTTCCCACCTGCAACAATTAGTTTTAAGGGATAAAAGATTATTTAGGACATTTGAGGCAGCAGCTTTACTGTAAAGCACCCAACTAGAGGGAGTTGTAGCTGATTGCAGCCAAGTTGCAGCTACTCCACTCTGCTGCCATAGCACAAGGGAACAGGCCAGAACCTGGACTTGGCCTGTCTTACTTGGTTTGCAGACTCCGATTTGCAGAGTGCATGGCATGTGGAAATCACTCTGTAGTGTCTCCCCTAACTGGTTCCTACATTGAGAAATGACGGTAACTGGGGATTCTGTGACGTCTAGAAAATTTCTGTGCTGATCCCTCAGTGGGCACAATTTAATAATCAAACCACATACAATATCTATATTAATTGTCATTTTGTTTAGCCCTTTTTTCTGGGATTTCTGCCTGAGTCTGGGAAGGGAAACCTGATGACGACGCTTAGGCCCACTTGAGCATCTCTTGGGGAATCCTGGGCTGTGGGGGAAAAGAACTTATTTTCCTTTAGGCTTAAATTCTTAACAGTCGAGCTTTCCAAAGACAGACCCTAATTGCAAGTAAGACAGTTCAGTTTCCTTTGAAGTTGGCCTGTACTAAAAATTAAGGGGATTCTTCTTTAAAGGTTCACCTGAGGAATTAATGAAATTTGAGCTGAAGCTTGGGTGCAGATCAAATGTGGAGTGAGACCAGGGCTTGGACTTGACAGTGGAATTGTTGGAAGCGGCTAGGAGACAAAGACATTGTTTTTGTTTCCTTGTTTCCTTGTTTTGTTTCCTTGTTTCCTTACCTATTCCCAGTCTTTGCTTTTTCTCTGGGTGTTCCCTGTACCTCAGGAATCAACCTGTGGTCTTGACTTCTGAATGCTGGGCAAAATGGATTAAGCAGCACCACAATGCACATGACTAGCCATCGCAATGCTTCTATTTTCAGAGAATGGCAGTGAGTGAACAGCTTCTGCAGAGGCTTGAGGCAGTTGCTTTTTTGGGGTTTCCCAAGGAGGCTGAGTACGTGGAATGGTGGAGGGTGTCTTGTCTGTCTGTGAGAAAGAAGGGTAAAGCATCCTATGAGCAGGACCTGGGAGCCGATAGCACCCAGAACCTGCCCCAGTCAATTTCCCTGGGGGTCAGATTCCTCCATTGTATGCTCTAGCATGTTGAATTGGAGCAGCCAGGGATGAGGCTGTCCCCCCATGGACCAGGCCCCTCTGATTGATGGGCCTGGACTCCCATGGAGACTTGACAGAACCTATAGTTCTCAGGGATTTTATTTCTCCTAAAGAGTGTCATGTTTGTTAAAGCCCATTAATCTCCACTTTCTGTGGTGGTACAGATGTCATCTGCAGAAACAAGAGGAAGTCGGAAAGTAAACCGTGCCGCCAGTACTCTTAACAACTGATTGCTATCCCTTGTTTTTCTGATAATTCAAATACTCCAGAGCATGTAAATACATGTGAGGCAATGGTGAGATTCGGACATTGTTTTTAAAAAGATTTAATGGGGCACTTCCAAAACCAACCAAACATTGTCAGTGGTGAAGTGACATGGTAAAGTGCACCACAAACATGACGGCTGGCTTAATTCATTTTTGAACAAATCCCTTCATAATGTTTAGATAATAAACAGCATTGTTAATGCTTCACTAATAAAGGATTGTATGTTCCACATATTTCTTTATGGTTTCTGGTTTAAATACTGGCCCTGCATTTCGCTGGGGATATGAACATGTACAGTGAGCTATGAACGAGCATGTAGGTGCACAGGGCCACATCCCATAGTGAGCATATATCACCAGGAAGAGCAAGATTTGCGTTGTAATAGCTATTCGTTTGCTGTGTTTTTATTGAAACGTAAAGTTCTTACCTTTAAGGAATGATTTGATCAGAATATTAGAAAAAATTTAATAGATTCCAAAAATAAGGGCAAAAATCAGTGTTCTGTGTGCACTGGGGATTAAAAACAGAAAAGTGTTGCATGTTTACAAAGGTTGTTTTCCGTATACTTAGTGGCTTAGCACTTGGGAAAAATTTACAGTATTGACCTCCCTGTCTTCTATATGTAAATCTTTGGCTTTAATATTTGAGCATTATTTGAATAATCTCCTTTCTCATATACTGAATTTTGATGGGCCCTATATTCTTTTTTAAATCTATGCTTCCTTTCATTTTTTTTCTAAAATACCGTAGCAGTTAAAGTCCTTGTGACTGACACGCCTGATTAGAAATAAATCTCATTACTAGAGGGAGATGTCTATCAGTAGTGGTGTTGGCCAGCCCAGACCATTGCCATCCACTGTTAATAAGAGTTTGTGCAGGTCAGGTGGCCTTCTGCACTAGCAGGTGTGCATGAGGTTGCACAGATTAAATTCTGAACCCTAGAAACTAAAAGCAAGCCAGGAGCAGCCATGGCAAGTATGTGTGAAGCCAATGAGTTTTATGTAGCGGGAGAGCTATTTTTTTTAAAGGGCAGAGGGAGAAGTCAAGGTGAATGACATCAGTGTTTACTTTTTAAAATTCTAATTGTAAGGCAAATGAGTTATAACTGTTCATTTATTTTCTTAGACTCCCCAAATGATCAGCTGTGTTCATTGAAACTTTTTCTTCTCTTGCAGGTGACATCACACAAAAGGGATATGAAAAGAAGAGGTCAAAATTGATTGGCGCCTACCTTCCCCAGCCTCCGAGTACGTAACCCTTCCTGAAGTAGCATTAAATAAATCACTTAGTTTTTAAAGTTAACTGCAAGATGCAAGATAAAAAGCAAATCCATCTTTGGTCCCAGATCTGTGTGAGGGTTGCTCATTTGATGTGTGCGCTGGCCACATCCAACTCCTTGTGTGATTACACTGAAAAATAGAAGGCACATAGGACTTCTCTATAAGTGTGCCTAACTAAAAGATATCTAATAGATCTTTCCTCGGTAGATGGAGATCAATAATACATTATTTTGAAGGTAGATGGAGATCAATAATACATTATTTTGAAATGCTGTAATCATAAAAATGTAAGAGCATTAGTGTCTTAACCATAATTTTTGGTTTAGTGAGTTAATTATTGCTATTGGTCCTGTATAAATTAACGCAGGGCCTTTTGTGGATATCATGAGGTGAGGAATCTAAGAAACATAGCTTGCCTAGGAATGTAAAGTTCTATGAAATTAAGGTTGCTTTGTTTTGAGATTTGGTTGTAGAATGTTAGTGTGTCTTGAGTACCAAGTCTGTTGCGTTCAGGCATTGAGTGTGTGGATCTGGAAAACCTCTTTGCATTCAAGCTGGCTTGTGGACGTTTGATGTAAAAGGAGATGATACTATGCTGGAGTATCACTACACCTCAGTTCTGTGTAAGTTAATATTGAGAGAGCTCTGGACATTCACTGGGGTTCAGGAATAGACTGAGAGCTAATGCAATTTTTTTCCCTCAAGGAAAAAAGATGTGAGCATGCATTTTAAAGGTGAAAACAACTGTGCAGTTTTATACTGTGGAAACAATTTTAAGAGCTCTAAGAACACCTATGTCCACACCTGCACGGACCCCAGGGCTGTTTTCTGCTGGCTCTGCCTGGAGTGGAGTTAGCATGGTAAGAGTTCCATAAGCCTTATGTTAAGGGAACTTGTGTGTTTCTGCTGTGCTTGGAGATTTGTTTTGAAGTGTTTTTGTGTGTGTGCTGATTTCTGAGGAAGATTGATGGAAAGGCAGCCCGGTTGTGTTGCCTTAGCTGAAGGGGAACGGGTTTCTGCCGTCTGGCGCAGGAAGTAAAGGAGTATTTTTTATCTGGAGGAAGACAGTAGATGGCTTGGCTGAAGCCCCTGGACCAAAGACTTAGGGGGAGAGTTGGTTTCAGAAGCGAAGTTAGGTGGCATTTCTTCCTTTCCTCCTCAGGATCCTTGAGGATGGCTACCTGAATAGGCCATGCCACTGGCTGATTGCTTTCTGTAGGTTCCTTGCACGCCGTGGAGGAGGGCTGGTGGGCCTACTGTGGGCTTTTGAAAGTTAGATTTTGATTCTTTTTGCTACCGAACAAAAGTGAAACAGAAGCAGTTCCTCGCTTTGCCAGAGGACGGCTCTGGAGCCTGGCAGGTGCTGGGGCGCCCGTGCCTGGCGGTCCCCTTGGTGGTCGGTGTGCTGTTCTGCATGGGGTCGGCAGCTCTGCTCAGCGCTGTAACAAATTTAAAAAAAACTAAAGTCTGAATTAATTAGTTTTTTTTCAACTTGTTACAGCAGCGAATGGAGCTGCCGTGGTTCGGTGTAGACTGCAGCACAGTGAAGGCGCCACGAGGAGAACGTTCCGCCCCGCGCACATCGGCGTGTGCGACGTCCGAGAAGCCGCGGCCCGGGAGCGGGCGGCCAGCGCCGCGGGGAACCGGCCTCTCTTTTACTTTCGTTTCGGTGAGCGCTGCGACGCTGAGAGCAGAAGCCCCAGCGCAGGGGCGTGCGTGGAAGGGTCCTAGAGCCCACGCCTTGTGCACCCTGGTGTGTAGGACAGGCCCAGGGAGCTCCTCCCTCGCTGCTGGGTCATAGGGCTCCGCTGACAGGGACTGTCTGTCCATCAGGGCCCCTTTGCTTTTTCTGTTCAAGTAGAGTGCTGTCTACAGCCCTCTCAGTCGGAGTACCTGGTATGCAGCACTTGAGAAAGCCAGATGCATGACAAATTAGGAAATTCTTAATGTTGGCCTTCTATTAGCCAAAAATCCAGGAATAACGAAACCTTGTTCTACCAATAGGTGCCCAAAGGCAGCGACTTTGGGATCTGTAACTATTGGATTCCTGTCTCCAAAGAGGAAAATTACAGGTTTTTGAAAAAGAAACCAGTTAATCAGATCATATTCTTATAGGAAAAGATCCCCCAAAAGATCAGAATAATTTGGGTACTTGGCCTCAAGAATTTCTTATAGGCAAAAGTTGATTTAAATGCACCTTTTAATAGGGGGGAAAAATGTAGGTTGAAGTTTTAGATTCGTGGTGTTATACTTAAATGGATTGTTTAACCACTTATAAGTAGTGGAGACGGATGTCAGTATCACAAGTGGCCACCATAATCTCAAACGTGGACATCCCAGCTTGGCTTTGTCTTGTCCTCCCCATGACTTTGCTGACCATTAGGCCCTGGTGGGGAACAGATGGATGATTCATGAGCAGGCTATCCATGGGTGTTGAGAAGTCCATTTCAGAATGTCTGGTTAAAATGCGGTAAAAATAGAACTTGGTAGTGAGCTCTTGCCTTTCACTCCCATTCACAAAGAGAAGCGCTCTGTCCAGCTGAGTTCAGCTCAGGCATCCTGTTTCAGGACAGGCTTGGATTCCAGCTACTTGTGTTTATTGCTGCTCTTGACAAGTTGCCCCCCCCCCCAAGCAATTATTCCTTCTCTAGAACTTTGGGAAGCAGTAAGTAAAACTGATATTTCTAAAACAGAATTCTTTGGCCCCACTGGGGAAATAATTGTCTCCGTACAGGATCTGTATGAAAAATACCT
>CM053410.1:5693406-5713983 GCA_028644305.1 Xerus rutilus | reverse complement strand
CTCATCTAGTAGGTAATTGATTTGGATGGGAAAACCTGTATCCAGAACATTTGTAATTAAGAGTCTGTGGGACACTAATCAAGTCCTTTAATGGGTTTCTGGTGCATCACAGCTGCTGAATTTCTTTCATAGACTCATGAAAAGGAAGATTTATAGCAATCTATTTACCTATTTTGCTGTGTTTTCTGAAGTTATTGATATTAGGAGCTCTTTTGAGATTAATCTGGTTTTTGGAACAAAGACCTGTGAACCTTTTCTTTAGAACTCCTGCTCATTTGTTGTGTTGGTCTGACGTTGCCCCTTCCCTGTGTCCAGGGCGCTCCAACTGGCTGGGGGCCTTCCTGTTACGTACTGGTGTTAGCACCTGCAGAAAATAGACTTCATGGTGTCCCTTTGCACTGTGGCATATCTTCCTCTGCCCTTGACTCCCCTGCAGGATTGCCCCTCTGGTTGTTAGACATGCATCTTTTAAGCTGGACTTCTTAGAAGCTTCACCAGTAACAACTTCTTTTTCTTTCAAATTGGGAGCTGGAAGTGCACCCAGACTTAAGGACAGCTAAAGGGAGAAGCAGCAAAGCTGGACGAATGAGAAGTCTCACCAGATGCCGGAGTTTGGGCTCTTTCCCCCAGTGATCATGTTTCCAAACGTCTATCCACAGATTATTCTGCCATCTAATCACTTTTAAAGCATTGATAGGCTGATCGTATTTGGTGTATTTTGGCTTGAACTGGGACTGTGAAGCCCTACATCAGCTTAGCACATGGAGGTAAATGTTGAATCTGACACTGAGCTCTGCCAGCCAAGATTTGAACTACTAGGCTGCACCCTGGCTGATCTTCAGCTCTGGGGCAGTTGTTCCCATGTCTTCGTCTTGTCTTGATTGGCTGTTTTGCTGCCAGTGAATCTGCAGGGATCAGACCCTAGTGTGCCATTTGTGGAGGAGGTTATTCTGTCATTTTTCTTAACATTATTACTGAATATAGAATCTGAAATCTTTAGGGTGCTATTTATAGATGATTTCAACATTTATTATGCTATTTTATGGTAAAAATAGAATATGCACTTGCCTATTCCAAAAAAAACTTAGTAACTGCATTAGTTTATGCATTGCTCAGTTTTCACCTCGTGAATCTTGAATTAGAGCAGAAAAATACTAGTTTGGTGATAACATTTGATAAATAAGTGCATGCTGAGCCTTCTGAGGAACCCCTAAATGTAGCAGTGCCTGAAGACAAGTTTTTACAGCAAGAAATAAACACTTCAAGTTGTGGTCAATTTTGTTTTGCTTAAGTATCCTCTTGCCTCTGTCCAGGGAGGTAGAGAAATTGCACCAAAAATTTTTAAAATTTCATGATGTCAAAGTATCTCCTCCCAAATTACTTCTGAATGGCAGTGGGAAAGTGGCATCTTTACTGTGGGAGAGCTTGATAGACGCCACCTTTACCAGTGATGAGTTAATGTCACCTATAGAGGTCAAAGGTCTGTTTTTTCCCTGATGAGATGCATCATCCAAATCTGATTACAAGGACATTTCTGGAAAGACGACGGTATACTTAATTGAAGGATGGGCTACAAAACAGCTGGCCTGTACGCCATAAAATTTCCAGTTTCTAGAAAATTAGAGAAACTTGCCGGTTCAGGAGAATGTGACAAATGCAGTCCATGTCATCCTTGGTTAGATCATAAACTGGGAAGACCAAGTAACCATCAAGGAAGTTACTGGAGTCATTGACACTAGTTGAATGTGAGCTTTGGATTACATGATAGCAGTAGATTGTTAAATTTCCATATTTTGAGGAAGTTTTACATTAAAAATTTTTAATGTAAGCGAATTTGTTTTTAAGAGCTATATCGCTTAGTAGCAATGGTTCAGAGAACAATGCCTGGGGAGGGTGGAGGGGGCGGGAGAAAGCCGTGGGGTAAGGTGAACAATTGGTGAAGCTAAGTGAAAGCTCAAAAGGGAATTCTGCATTCCCGTAGATTTACTATAAACTTGAGATTATAAGTTTAAAAAGAATATGTAAAATTGTTTAATTTGTGGAAAACTAATATTTTTGATTTGATAAGCTCTTCAGTTTTAGACCCACGAGCGCATGACATTTAGTTACTGGTTTTTTATTGGAAACTCAGGAAATAGTGACCAGAAAACTAGATTTCTTAGTCTCCTGGAGGTGAAGAGGCTGTCACACAAGCTAAACGGGGAAAGACCATGTGCTGGGTTGTGCTTTCAAACAGGGACGGCCACGTGTACTCTGTGAGAGGCCAGACAGCAAATGCTTTCAGCTCTGTAGGCGACTGTGGTCTCCATGTCCAGGGTGTGCAAGCAGCCACAGACCGCATGAGTGAGCAGTGTGCTGTGCCTCATGTACCCTTCACAGAAAGACCTGGAGGCTGCACGTGGCCGGTAGGCTTCGCTGGCTCAGCCACACCAAGATGGAAACCAGTCACGGCAGAGAACTGGGTTGACCAAGGTTGGGCTTGAGGAAGGTGTCTAGAAGGAGCCGTTGCCTGGAGGTTCGTAAAACACCGTTGGAAGGGTTAGAGCATCGTGGTGGAGGCCCTGGAGGTGGTCACACCTGGGGTGGACTCCTAGCCCTGCTGTTCTTCAGTTTTATAACTTCAGGAGATTTTATGACCTCAGATGGCTTGTTGAAGTGGGAATAATTGGAGTACCTTCTCAGAATTGTTTAGAATACTGTGAGGTTTATCTTACCTGGACTGTGACTTCCAGCTGGTCTCCTAGCGTCTCCTCCACAGCAACCAGAATGGTCCCACCAAAATTCAAGCAGGTTCGTGCTCGCCTTCCGCGCCCCCTGTGCTCTGTGCCTTACTTTAAATAGCCCCAGGCTTTGGCCATACTCTTCATGCCTGCGTCCTCCTTCCCGCAACATGTGGTCTTCATTCACCCCAGCTAGCACCACGAAGGCTCAGTTTCAAGCCTCTGGCAGTTTTCCTCAGGGCGTTGGGAAAGATTCTCATGTTGACATGTAATGGCTATTCATTTTCAGTGCAATTTCATGTTGGGGGAGCTCTCCTCTGGCTTTATTCTTCAGAGTAAGAGTAGCCACTTGGCATGTCTGTTATATCCTATTTTAATTGTCCCTCCTGACTGTTGTCTGTCGGGGCACTGCCTGAGACATGTTGCCTGCATCTGTGTCATCACCACTGACTCCTTCACCCTTTGGGACTCTGCCATAGAGTATGCATTCAATAAATACGTGGAGAATTGAGAAAATGGGTTAATAACCATGAAATGCCTAATGCAGTTCCCAGCCATCACTGTGTGCTCAGTAAGTACAGGCTCTTACCGTTACTAACAAGCTGCAAGTGTCATGTCCCTCAACAAGACATTGATGTGAATTATAAGGCTCCAACATGGACCTAGAGAAATAACCAAAGACGTAGTTCCATTTATCTTAAGAAAAATCACAGAACACTTTATAGTCAATGTTTAATTGTTTAATTGTACATTTTATCATAGAATTGGCATAAAGTCGGAATTTTTAAAACTTTCTGTTGAGGCTTTTAGGCTGTTAGGTGTAACTTCTTTCCTTCCTGTGGGTGAGCTTCAGTAAGATCAGACTGTGTCTCAGGGGAAGGACAAAGGCACTATCCTTTAGGATACTGATTGACAGCATAGTGATTGGCTTTTTCTTGGTTTCAGATGTGCACACAGAAGCTGTTCAGGCAGCTCTTGCTAAACACAAAGAAAGGAAGATGGCGGTACCTATGCCTTCCAAACGCAGATCCCTGGTTGTACAGACCTCAATGGATGCCTACACGCCTCCAGGTGAGCAGCTTGTACTTTGTGCTGCATAAAAGTGTTAAGTATGGCTCAGAATTAATTGCTTTCCCCTCAGACCATCTATTTAGCTTCTCATAAATAGTGCTATAATTTAGGACTTCATGAACCAGAAGCCCCAAACCAGTGTGACTTAAATTGGGAAAGTATTTTGGATTTGTCATACTCTTAAATATAATGTGTACTTCAGTCTTATAAATTGTATTCATTTAATTCTTTTTTTAAAATATTTCATTTTTTTTAGTTGTAGGTGGACAGAATGTTTATTTTATTTTTATGTGGTGCTGAGGATCGAACCCAGTGCCTCACGCATGCTAGGCAAGCACGCTACCACTGCACCATAACCCCAGCCCCTTCATTTAATTCTTATGGCAAAGAGAATTGGTACATGTAGAGTTCTAACTGAAGTCATTTTTCTTCAGCTTAGATTTTTTCTTCAGCTTAGATTGGTACATACCCATTCTCAAGGTGTTACAAATATGCTCTGTTGTATTGAAGAAATGAATATTGGACAGTTACAGGTGGCTACCTAAATTGGATGTAATCACTTTGTGAAGTGCCACATAGGTCATATGACTCATGAGTCGTGTGTAAAGAGTCGTGTGTTTAAAAACACTGCATCTTGGCATTAGTTGTCATTGCTCTTGTTCCTGCTAAATGTTGTGGAGGTGCTCACATGCCTTCTTGCTTCCTGGCGTCTAAGTCACCCGTAGGTAGGTAGGATCTTGAGTGAATCCTACAGTGAAGCTTAAGTAATACTGCAATGGTTCATTCTTGCCTGTGCTTGCTAAATGGAAAGCTCTTAAACAGAAAAGTTGCCATTTCAGTGAAAACGATTGATGTGTTTGATCTCAACCCGTTACCCGATTTTCACACATGGTTAAAAAAAAAAATAGATTTCATATATGATTCCTGTAAAAGTAAACATTTAGTTTGTGCATAAAATTGTAAAGTGATGAAAGTGTCTGTCATTGCACCAGAGGAAAGGGCAGAGAACTCAGGAGCGTGTGGGTTGGTGAAGATGAGGTAGGGTCGTCTATATAAGGGATATTCTTCTAATACCTTTTCTTGATCGGTACCCTGATCGTAGAGGAGGCACATGGGCGGTCTGGTATTGATACTGAGCCTAAAAAGTGTAGCTCAGAGCATTTCAGGACTACTGAGGGCTAAAACCATCACATTTTCAAACACAGGAAAGTAGTAGGCACTGGAAGTCCCTAAGTACAGCTTCATCTTTGTCACCTTGCAGATGTGTGCCAAGGGAACATTGATTTCTTTGCAAGGTGGTGTGGGGGGAATATTGAATATTTTGTCCAATACTATAACATCAGAATAAATGCTTCTCATGCCAAGTAACTTGAATTTGCTGTAAAACTCCTAAGGGGGAAAAAAAGAAAGATGTGTTATCTATAAGGTAGAATGACTTCGTAGGGGTGTTTGAAGCAAAATATCATTGAACAGTTGAGGTGAGGTGGTGCTGGCAGTGTTGGGAGAGGGTTGAGATTGAGGACTTTGGTGCTGCAGCACATAGCAAACACATCTCCTGTTCCTCACAGATACCTCTTCTGGATCAGAAGATGAAGGCTCAGTGCAGGGTGATTCCCAGGGAACCCCCACCTCCAGCCAGGGCAGCATCAACATGGAGCACTGGATCAGCCAAGCCATCCATGGTTCCACCACGTCCACCACCTCCTCCTCCTCCACACAGAGCGGGGGCAGCGGGGCTGCCCATAGGCTGGCTGACGTCATGGCCCAGACACACATAGGTGAGTGCCCTGCCAGCTGGCCTGCATACTCGTTTGTTTTTGTCATCTGAGCAAGCACGAGGTAGCGGAGTCCCTTGCTCACGTGTTCTTCTGTGTGTATGCTGGGTGCAGAACGCATCTGATGGACACAGCATGGAACTCCTGATGCTTGGGGTGTCTGGCTTGTACTATTGTCTGGAACTTCACCACACCAATCTCTCCCACAGCTGGAATTCCAGGAGCTGTCTATAAAGGAAAGCCTTCTTGGTAATGAGGGAATATTTGCAGCCTTGTCTGCTTGTTCATCTCACTTATGCTGAAATATGCTCCTAAATGACATTTTCATGGTGCCCATAAACAAGATGGAATTTTAGTTGAGTTACTTTGGGAGCCACTTGAACTCGGGGGACCTTAATCGCCACTGTTCTTTGCCGTAGGTATTGAGATTCTTAGATGCTTCGTGCTATTTTGTATGTAGGGTCTATAAAAAGGGAGATCTTCTGTATTAGTGGAAATAGTCTTGGGAAGTGTTGCCCTAAGATATTAAACAGTGTAGAAAAGGATGAAATAAGAACTGTTGCAGGAAAATCAGAATCTGTTAGGTGAGTTAGTAGCTGTATGAAATGTGAGTGGTGATGGACATTGTTCTGCCTCCACTTGGTCAGTGTGCCTGTCACTTAATATGCCTAGGCAGTCCTTACGTTCACAGGAAAAGAACACTCATGTCTGTTCTCACCTACTTTCTGCTGTGAATTAAGATGCTTAGTTGAGTAATAAAAAGCTTGCTTAAGGTAAATTGCTCGTGTTGAATGTGGCCTTGTGTGGTCTGTTCATTGAAACAGCAGGTCAGGCCAAGGAGGTTGCTGCTCACTGTGTTACCATGGGAGCATAGACACAGTTGTAGACCTGTCAGTCTGTGCACCTGCGGGTGCACATGTCTGCAGCACTGCACATTAGGGAATGGTAACTGCAAAGAGTGAATCACATACTCCAAGTCGTCTCAGTTGCTGGAGTGGTTATTTCCAGATCCTGAACCACTTGGTAGACAGGCACAGCAGTCTGACCTTTTCTCTGCCCCCATTTACTCTCCATGAATGAAGTTGAAGTGAAAAGCCTCGCCCTTTCCACATGCATAATGAGACGATTTGTCATATGCTGGGAGAATTGGGTCTGCTCTCACTTCTCCCTGCTTTAGATTTTTAGTGGTGAGAAAAACTGGGAAAAATGATTTATTTCCTTTGTACCACAGAACAGTTGTATAAAGAAAAAATAATGGGGACATTTTTATAAGTTTTTATAGTAATAGCTGAAAGCAAAGTGGTATTACAGTTCAGCATGTTTCTGGCAACACACTGGTTTATGTGAACTAAAACCTGTTTAAATCCTAGTAAGTTAAACATTTAATAGAACTGTCCTCAAGTGGTCTTAGATAATACAATTTCTTGTGCATGTTAGGACCTAGGGTGGTGGCTGCGACTTTGTCGACTTTACCTGGCACGTGGACAGAAAGGTCCACATGACCTCTGCTACTTAGGATTCATATTTTCCAATTTTGTTCATGTTCAAGGAGGTGCTCAGAATCTTCCCAAGAGGAACACATGTTTTTGAACAAATTAATCACTGCATTTGGCTTACCCTGTGCGAGTTTACGCTTGGAATTCTGGAGGAAATTATAGCATGGAGAATTAAATTTATCCAGACTATAAAAGGTTGCATTACTCATGTATATCAAGGCTCAGTGTAACCTAAATATAACTCCTCGGTGTGTGACATTTCAGTAATTTCTCATTTGGCACAAAGATAAGTTCCTAGAATATCTGGGCATGTTCTGTAAGTATGAAATATTTTTGGAAAGAAAGCAATGACAAAATAAACCTAATGATACTTAGAATACTTTATTCCTGTGACAAAACAAAAGAGGCTGAGAAGTCAGGATTGGCAGGCTTTGACCTTTTGTCAAGATCATCAAAAGCCTATGAACAAGAAAATAGCGTGAGTGAGGAGGCGGGGTGTTTGAAAGAGCTCAGGGCAGAGCCAACCCCAGCCACATATGCTGGGTGAAGAACTTAAGTGGAATTCTGCAGAGACTACTTTAGCTCAAGTAGGAGAAAAGCTAAGGGGTGAAGACCCCATGGTTTCCCCCAGAGTGGCCCTTCTACTTTGTTGAAGCAGAATCTAAAGTTTTTTGTAGATTACTCCACAAATTTCATTATGCCAACTGTTACATAGGGACATCTCCCATGGCATAGCCAGGCTGGTTTAGACAAGGATGCAAAAATCTCATGGCAGATTGTTTCTTCCCCCTCCTGCTCTGCTTGCTGTACATCTTGGAAGATGTGCCAGTTACTGTCATGCTGCAGAGTCCTGACAAGCACATCTCCACCTGAGGATGCTGAGGTCTGAGGATGTGAACATCAGCAGTGCATAAAGATCAGACGTGCCCTGCACCATGTCCCTGCAATGCAGGCTTGCTTCACTGAGAACCTGTATGACTCATGTTATCAGAACACAATTATCAGGAACTTCAATATGATTAGAAATGAAGGGGCTCACATTCTAAAATATTTTATCAGTATCAAAAGTTAAACATAGCTTACAATAAGCAGATTTAGTGGAATGTTTTTAAATTTCAAGAGGTATATTTGTAAAAATTTGTTCAGATTAAAATATTACAGGAATCATTCAAAATAGAAATGGAGAAATTGAAGAGATAATACACTTTGAGAATCAACAATAGTAGATGCGTGTTACTTATTTAGAATAAACATCATATATTTAGGATAATGGACTTATATGGCTTATTTTTCAACTTCAAACGTTAGCCTCTAATCCTTTGATGTATTCATCTGCTGACATTGTCACAGCATGTTGTAAGGATACATTTTCATTAGCCAGATATTCATAAAGTAACTGTCATTTCCAGAGTGCTTTGGAGTTGAGTAAACATCAGTGTTGCTTTTGGTATATGCTATTCATAATAACCACCAGATTCTCATCAGATTTCTTGCATCTGTTCCTGCTAAGAAGATAGGAAGTCAATAGGCAATCATGTTCACCCTGGAGATTTGCATACTTGTTTGTTACATAATTATCAGGGCATGGCTGTTGTGCCTTTTAATTCTAGATTCTGCTGGAATAGCTACTGTTGGAAAAAAAAATCACCCTCATTTATTATGTATAACCATCTTAAGTGTTGATACTTTTCAAATATGTCCTAAAATACCACCTGTACCTTTAGGTTGGTGATGTTGGCCCAGCCTGTCTGCTTAGGACTGGGGTGTCCCTGCTATGCCCACCTCTCTTAGCTAGGAAATTATTGCAGCTAGAACTTAATTTTAGAGCAGCTCAGCAGGATTTTCCTATAGAGGGTCAGGGAGAAAGTATTTTAGGCTCTGGTCCATATGGCCCTGTTGCAACTGTTCAGCTATACTGTCGAACACAAAAGCAGTTGTAGACAATACACAACCAACCAGTCATAGCTGCATGCCAGTAAAACTATAAAAACAGGTGGCAGGCGAACCACTATCTAGTTTGCCAACCCCAATTTTAGAGTTTTAAATCCTTCCATACAAAAAATGGAAAGGGGGAGACAAATCTTGTTAGCTTAGCCCCAGGCACAATGGAGACTCTTCTAGCGGTGAGATTCAGAACTGTCTGCTTTTGATTGTCAGCCACTGCTCCTCAGTTGCATGTCTTATGGTATCTGAGGATCTGGTCACAGCATGGGTCTCTCAGGCTTCCTCTTGTCCCTTCTAGCCCTGTTTCTCTCCCTTTTAAGCTGTCCATATCTTGTTGCCCCATCAGAATTGTTAAAACACAGGTGTGATCCTGTCTGTCTTCCCCCAAAGTGCTTTCAAAATTGATTTTATTTACCTGGACTTCATAAAAGTGCACATAAATTTGGAGGCCCAAAAGTATCTTAGTCCTTCATCCACTTCATGCTCTATTTGGCAGGAGGTTGGTGCTCCATTTTTGCAGGAATACCTTGATATGCTCCCTTACGTGTAAATATACATAATAGAAATATATCGGTTTACATCTGGTTTTTTCCCCCAACGTTTAAATGCATTTAACTCAAAGTAGTAACAGTCATTTGCACCTTTCAGCTCATAAGTTTCACAGGTTTATTCTTGGAGCTCTTGAGAGGAGGACCCACACAAAGAGTGAAAAAGCCCAGAGGAACCCTCCTGCAGGCTGCATGAAGGGAGATCTTGCAGCAATTACCACACAGTTGCGGGAGCCTGGGGTACTGTGGCATTTAGTTTTCTTAACCACAACAAGGAGTAAAAGAAGCTTATTCTGCAGGTCTCATCTTTATGGGATTTTTCACAACATAAATGTGAAGAAAAACCAGTCAAACTCTGAACATGATTCTGTGAGAGTCAACCCTGACACTCTCAGAACCATGACTGAGAGAAATGTTTGCAAATAGAACCACAAAAGCCTTTTCTGACTATCTTGGTGTAATCTGTAGAGGATTTGTCTGCAGATTTGAAAAGCGACTGTGAATCGCCGTTAGCAGTATAACAGGTACACAATGGGAAAATGAATCTGTACAAGATGAGGTTAAACCAAGAGTATTTTCTGATTATTAAAGGCTATAAGATATTTCTCAGGTGTGATAGGTGTTTTTTTTCCTAAGTTGCATGCCTGGGTAGATCCTTACATGTGTTGTTGTCACTTCAGGTTGAGGCCAGTTAAACCTGCATTCCCTTAGAACCAACAGTAGACCCTGACTCGAGTGAGACTGAGAAGGAAAGTCTCACCTTCTGATTAATTGCAAATGGAAGGCAGCATTGATGCAGCGAGCATCCAAGTGTCCAGTGGCCAAATGAGGATAAACTTGGGTGCTCTGACACCACAGGCATGGTTTTCTTTTCATACCATTCCAGGTTCCTCTTAGACGGTCTAGACAAGTTTACGTTGAGAAGGTTTGGCAGGGGTGGGATTTACACTTGAGAGAAACCAGGCTCGGCCCACCTGTGATCCAGCAAGGCTCTTGAACAGCTTGGGCCTGTGTACCTCTGCAGTTTTGTAGCCTTCCCTGGAGGGCAGCCTTGGAGTCGGGACATTGGAGCAGGCTGCATTGAGAAGTAGGCAAGTCCTGTCTCCTTGCTCCACTCACCCACACGTGCTCACCTAGGTACCTGGGTCTGTATCCCCAAGTGGAAGCACAGTCTGTCACATCTCAGCAAACAACCAGCTGGACAGATGGTCTGATGGACCTGTACCCTGGAGGGCCCCCTTTGCAGGTGGGAGCATATTCTTGCTCTTACTGAACAGTGGTGGTGGATTTAATCCACCCAGGGATCCTAGGGATCAGATGTTCTTTGTTAGATTCCTTTGAGACCTTTAATCATTATCCATCCTCAATTAGTGGAACACAGGCACATTGCTTCCTGCATATTGAAACTGGATTTTTAACTTTGCAAGTTATTTGAAGACCAAAAATTAACATGGCCTACAAGTGGGATCTGTCACCATTGGATGCTTGGGACTCCGTCATTGTTAGAATTGTTTCTTTTAGCCAGTGTTAGAACTAGAGCATTATATCACTGTAAGGTGCTTGTGGATTGATTCACTCCTGCTTTACTTGAACTTTTGCTCCAATACTTACTAAGTTTGGCAGGTGTGGGCAGAGTGTACTGTAGCTTCAAAGTCTGAGGAAGACCACCTCTACCCACTAGGAGCTGGTGTGAGCAGAGACCTGCAGAAGCACGTGGTTAAGGAGTCAAGTGGGGAAGTCGGGGAATTACCCAGGCAAGTTCAGCAGCCAGAACCAGCCAACACCCTGAAATGGACTATTTTGGTGTGAGTGATAGACCCCTCAGTGGCAGAGAGTGACCCTGGTACTTATGGTCAAAGTAACTAGCAGATAACTATCACTAAATGGTTGAATGACGCTGTCTTCTAACCTGCCTACTGCTTGTATTTTATGTTCCAGATTGTGAAGGAAGCCATGTCAACTGCTGAGGGTACTAGTGAGGCTAGAGTAGCTGAGGTGGAACCTCCCAGTGGGAAAGTTTGCAGACTCTTGTGGGAAGCAGATGGAAAGGTCTTAAAGACAGTTGTTGGGGCAGATGAATAGCACAGGTGACAGTTCACATGGGGCTTGAAGAGTGACTGCTGTTTTTCCTCTTGGTTTTACAAGGCCTGTGAAACGGATCTGAACTGTGGGTGGTTTTGCTCAGAAATGAACCCTTCTTGAGGGTCCTTAATTTTCAAAAGACATGTAGATTTCCTTGGCCTTGTGCTGGAGCTGAACTCTTGAGAACTTGGACTTTGAACCCAAGCCCACTGTTACCCCTCAGCAAACGTTTGTAGAGCCTTTGTATGTGCAAGATTCTTTAAAATAGTTCTCAGAAGGTGGTTCCCCACTTAGTGCAAGAGTGCTGCCCTCAAGTGCAGCAGGTAGTGTGGCACCACAGTGGCAGCTTCCTGGCCACCTTAGTCATTGTTTGAGGGCTTATGAGAGGAGTTCAAAGGGAGAGGGAGACAGTGACATACAAATTAATCTGGGCAGCACTTTGAGTCACCCAGCTGTCACTGTTGCTATTTTTAAGTCACCAAATGTATAGGAATCATTTTCTTCACCTTCAAAATGGGCACACTTCCCAGTGCAGAGCCTGACCGGGCTCCTCATGGTGCAGCCTGCTGAAGTGCAGTCCTGGAATCAGCTGGAGATGGAGTGAGCTCGTCTTCTAGCCACTATCTTGTTAGGGGGCTGTTTTCAAATTTTGTTCATCCTACAGTAACATCTGTGTTCTTTTGAAATGCAATGGTGTACGAATTGGGTGCAAGGAGATGGAGTTCTAGAGAATAGCTCATCATGAAACGTGAACTGAAGCCTGTTTGGCAGGAGTGCGGATGGGGCATGATGAAGACGGGGAGGATGGTCCTCAGTGTTGAGGTGGCCTGAGCAATCCTGAACGCTCCTTTCTTTCCCACCCCACTCTGCTACCATGGCTCCTGGGTGGGGTGCCCTGCCCTTCCACACCTCCCTGCCTGGCATTGCAGGTCTACTTCGGCTTCTCTCTCCCATACTGCCACCGCCTTTGGGGTGGGACCTGAGAAGTTGCCTTACTGACATGTGTTTGCCTATACAGGCTGTCACAGCGAAGTCCACACCCTGGTGGCTTAAACAGTGGACATTGGTGCATTCACAGTTCCGGAGGTGTTAAACCTGATGTCTTGAGCATGGACAGGATTTATGGGCTGAACTGGTTTCTCTGAGAATCTGGTTTCACCTTGGCTGATCAGTGGCTGCCATCTCCATGTTTTCACATGTTCTTTGTGTTTCCTGATCTTTATAAGGACCGCAGTCACAGTAGGTTGGGGCCCACCCTCACAACCTTATTTTGCTTAGCAGGGACTGGTTTAACATCTCTGTCTTCAAATACACAGTCACATTCTGTGGTGCTAGGAAGTAGGACTTCAACCTGTGGATCTGGGGGATGTTCTTGGTAAGGGACATGCTGAAGGATTTGTTTCAGGGGCTGATGGCACCCTCAGATGTTCCATGATCCAGACTATGTGAAAGCTGCGTGTGACTGGCTGCACTCATGGCTTTGTACACCATATGTTTGAACCCAGTACGTGTCTGTATGCCTGATAACCAAGTTTGAATGCTTGTGGATATTTGCTTAATTCTCACTGTGTATCATCCGTCTTTCACAGAATAGGAAACACATCGTCGTGGGAACTGGGTTACATACCTGGTGCCAGATGCCTCAGCCCTGAGTATGTTGGCTCACACCTTTGGGTTTGGGTCTCCACAGGCCCCGGGGGGTATTACACATAAGTGGAGATGAGCTGATCACATTGGGTTGCTATATTTAAAACTGTCCCAGGAACACAGACTAACCCTTCCCAGCTGTCAGTCAATATATGCAAGCTCACTTGTGCAGACTATCTTAATTATTCAGATTCTGTATTTGCATATTTGCCTACTTGCTGAAATTTGATTCCCAAAACAATATTCATGGATTTTGCAGCTTTCCTAGACATGCAGAGAGCCTCAAAAAGTTGTACGATGCACGTATTCCCAGCAGAGGTTCAGCACAATGGCCTCAGCCTCCTGGATTCATTTGTGAGAGTGTGAGCGTCCTTGTTATGGTCTACTTAGTCCCGTGGTTTTCTGCATCAGTTCTGGGCTTTTTTGGTTTGACTATATAAAACAGCTTCCAAGTGTATCACAGGAGTGGGCAGAAAACAGAGCCTGTGCAGGAGGAGTGCCACTTTCAGCCACAAGATAATGTGCTTCTGACACAGAACCATACAGAGGCTATCTCTAGAGCTTTCTAATAAGGACTCATGCATCAAAATTAGTAATATATTCATTACTAAAGATTGTGAAATGCGTTGGTCGTCTACTAAGCATGCCCTCCTTAACACTTTATTCAGTAACTGTGAAAACTTGTCATTCAGCCACTTCTTTACCATCATTGAATGCTGTACAGGAAAAGGTGTAGCTCATTTCATTGAGCATAACACAGCCCTTAGTACACATTAGATTATAAACATTTTTAGGTATGACTAATCAGTATTATTCATGCTAAAATAATTGCTATTTCTTGATGCCTTTCTTGGGAAACATCCTAAGAGCTCTTCATGTATGAATTTGAATCTACCCAGCTATTCAAGGTTGTGGCCATTATTCCCATGTGATGGATAAGGAAACAGGTTAAGCTACTTAGCAAGATCTCTAGGAATTTGCAGAGTTGGCATTTAAATGACAAGGGGTGGTGACATTACTGCCTCTGTTGTCACAGAAGTCTTCTGAACAGACCCATTTCTCCTAATATCTTGTCCCATGACTTGATGTTTTATTGACTCATTAACGTGGCTCCTTGTGAAATCATCTGAAAGTTGCCCTAACTTTGTTGCCTTTGGGACAGTATAAGCTACCGTAAAGATGATCTTGGTGCGGGGGTTTTGTGGCTACCGTTGAGCATCACACTCCTGCATGGTTGTGTGTAAAGACGTACACCACCTCCTGTCTCTTGCTAGGATGTGGCATTTTTGGAGCCTTGTTGCATAGCCTTTCAAACAACCGTGTAAGACCATCAGAAAACCTCACAATGTGCTTCTTCACAGAAAATCATTCTGCACCTCCTGATGTAACCACGTACACCTCAGAACACTCCATCCAGGTGGAGAGGCCGCAGGGCTCTACCACATCCCGAACAGCACCAAAGTATGGCAACGCCGAGCTCATGGAGACTGGGGACGGTATGTCTTGACTCTTCTTTCCTTCACCAGCTCTTGCTGTGCCATGCATTTCTGTGCCCGCAATTGGATACGTTGCTTCTAGATTTAGTCAGTCCGTGGACTATGAGATTTATCACCTTCCTGTAGAGCTTTCTTCGTTATGGTCTGGCCATAGGTAATGCAGGTCTTCCCCACATTGTCCAGGAGTTGCTCCTCATCGGAGAGAAGTAAAAGTTGCAGAAGATTGTGGTAAGAAAAAGAAATTTTATGAGATGGTGTTATTTTTGCTGGTGAAAAACCAATGTTGGTTCAGTTAACCTAGAACTCAAGCGCTAAGACCATGAACAGTTACTTAGAACGGCAAGATGAAATTAAATCTTTTAAAAATTTGATAGATATTGGATCTTGAGAATCTTTTTCTCCAATCTGGACAAAAATTACAAATGATTTAATAGCGTTCATCTTGGCTCCTTGTATTTGTAATCTTGTCTGTTCTAGTGAAAGTGACTGTTTCTATTACCCAACCTAAAGCAGCAGGACTTGGATGTGCACTTTTTGCTGTGCTTTTTCCTTTGAGTCTCAGTAATGCTTCTGGTCACAAAATTTATAATTTGGCACTAAAATTAGTTTTCTTTTTTTAAAGATCAGCTTAGTGTTGATGAGCTATCTCATTGTGTTCCTGTCCCTGCGATACCTGTGACTCATAATTAAATAGAATGCCAGGTCCCAGGTGTCATGACCTCCTTGGCATAGTCTAAAACCAGAAAGCCACTCGTTGTTGAGCTGTCCAGTTAATAAATTAGAAATCACTCCAGTTTCCATTGTGGCTGGTTTTCCTTACTTTTTAAAAGTAATTTATTTTTTTTAGTTGTAGATTAACACAATACCCTTGTTTTTATGTGGTGCTGAGAATCAAACCCAGTGCCTCACACATGCTAGGCAAGTGCTCTGCTCCTGAGCTACAGCCCTAGCCCTCTTTGAGTGCTTCTCTCTTGGCTTTCGTTCTCTGATCAAAGCTTTTATTAAACAGGTTGTTGATCTTGTCATTTTAATCGTGTCCCTTCTGCCTTTGTTCACCCAGGCGAATTCTGAATTCTACATTGTGTAGTCCGTGGTTTCTCAGCCTGTGACACCACCCATGTTAGAATCACCTGGGAACACTGGTAGAACAGGCTCTGGCCACACCATGACTTAATCAGAAGCTCTGGGTGGTCCAACAGTTTTTCCATAGGTGTTCTAAACTATGGGATCCACTGGCCTTTGGAAATGACGTCGGATTCATTAAAACCAAATTCAGTGGAACTATCTAATGGGAAAATCTTACATGTTGAGAATTGTGGATTGCATGTTTTTCTGTATTTTAAAAACTGAAGTATTTAATGTCCCAATTCTGAAACTGCAATGCAACATTTTAAGACTACCTATTAAAATTTTATTTGGTAGAAAATTTTCCTTAGGTTCCATCCTATTCCTTCCCAAATTGGCTTGATACACCCGTGATGCTTGTATCATCTTCCCCGTCGTTCCTGTTTTACAGGAGTACCAGTAAGTAGCCGGGTATCAGCAAAAATCCAGCAGCTTGTCAATACCCTCAAACGGCCTAAGCGACCGCCGTTGCGAGAATTCTTTGTCGACGACTTTGAAGAGTTGTTAGAAGGTACAAGAACCTTTTCCCTTTTGGTTCCTTCCAGGTGTCCCTCTGGTTCCCTGAACAGTGTTTCTTCTGACAAAGTTATTTTTTTGAAGAGTCTCGGTCATCACTGAATGACCAGATCTAGGGGAGAGTGTAGGTTCTCTACCAGAAGGTACACTGAATATCTCAGTTGGCTAGAGCTCCAGCACCTGTGGGTTGCAGTCCGCAGCAGAATGTGGGCTCATCCTATGAGCCAGACCTCTGTTTAAGGACTCAGATGATAGAAATGCAAAACTTGCTTCCACAAACCCTTAGCTAAAAGCAGAGCAGCCCTCGGTGAGCTCGTGTGAGGCCTGTGGGGGATGAGGGACAGAAGACTCTGCTCTGCCTTGGGCGCTGGTGCCCTGGCCACAGAACACAGCCTCTTCGCGGACAACGGAAGATATGGTTGTATGAAACGTAAACTTGTTTTCTTGTTAAATTGGGAGTATGGTGGCTAATTTTTTCTGGCCAGCAGGTGGTAGTGGTCAATTATATAAAAGGGAGAAACCTTTATCAGAACTGTAAGAAATCATTTGATCCTCCCCTATCTAGAGGATGAGACCATGTTCTATTACAATGTGTCTGTTTAGTTTTACTCAAGAAAATAGTTGCATACTCTTAAAGTAGTTGAGCAAAATCCATATTTCCATCTGAGTATTTAAGGGTAAGATAACTTTCCAAGATCAGAACTGTTGGGAGTCTGGAATCACTGGATGCTGATAATTTAAATGTTAAGCATAGGGATTTAAATCATAAACTCTAGGCTGGTGCGATGTAGTGTTTTGCCTTTTGTCAGTTTCCAGATCTACTTGGGTCTAAGTTCTCTACCCACTTGTTTGCCTTGGAAATTACAAGAATTAAATGTTTGATACTTTCATGAGTGTAGCATGGATCATGACCTTGAATATAGAGAAGGACATTTCTAATCTTCACTTTAAATATGAATCACTTAGCTTCTTCATGAAGAATGAAAAGCAGTCATACTAACACAGATGAGTTTTTCTTAACCCTTTGTGTTGAAATGTATTTAGTTCAGCAACCAGATCCAAACCAACCCAAGCCTGAGGGAGCCCAGATGCTGGCGATGAGAGGGGAACAGCTAGGGGTGGTCACGAACTGGCCGCCCTCCTTGGAAGCTGCGCTGCAGCGATGGGGAACCATCTCACCAAAGGCCCCCTGCCTGACCACCATGGACACAAATGGAAAGCCCCTGTACATCCTTACTTACGGTAATCTTTGGGTGCAGCTGTCTCTTGCATGGTAACCCTGTATGTGACTAAGGAGGGGGAACCGTCTTTGGGGTGGCTACCGTGTATCTCTGCTGCCTTACATGGCTCTGATAAGGAAATAGATGGAACCTAAAGGAACTTCTAGGCAAATGATTTGATATGAGAAGTTAATTTTTAGTTAAAATCAAACAGGGTGCTTAAAGCAGTGATCATAATGCTAATTTGTTAGATTTTGCTTCTTAGATACATACATGATTTTCTTGAATACTTTTAACATGTTAAAAGGTCACAACCTTTGCAGTCTAAAACCTTAAAAGAGCAAAATCCCAAAAATGAGATTCTGGGAAAAGTTTTAAAGTTTTTTGTAAAAGAACATTTGTTTACATTTTTAAAAAGGGTATTTTTTGAGAAACATTAAAACACTGATAGAACACTCCATAAGCCACTTCAGACAAGATCAACAATATGCATATTTTTGCAAGCATAAACATCCAGGTTTACTCATAACAGTCACAAGAGGAAGAACTGTATTCACAAGGAAATAGATCAGAGCCCAACACACAAGTGCATGTCACCATGGTAGGTAATTGTGTGCACCCCGCTTTATAACTGTGATCATCTGAAATACCTGGTTGGGCCAATAAGTCAAATGAGCAGTCAGAAGCCATGACGGGTTGCCACTGCATCGACAGTCACCCAGGGCACTGAGATCTGGAGAAATTTAATCCTTCACAAAAGGAAGCATACAGAAAGGACATCTCTTTGAGAAAACTTTAACATTTTTATGTACATAGTGCTTACACAGAAAGTGCTGTGATAATGCACTTTCACAAATCTAGAAAACACGTAAATTAGGACTTCAAGTCTTGATGTAATTTTTATCCCCACTGTTGGACATGATGCGACGATGGGAGGGCATAGGATAGAAACATGTCAAAATTAATGCTGACAGTTTCAGATAGAAAACCAAGTTCCCAAGGATCCCGAGGGGGCTGCTGATCTGAGTCCTAGAGTCAGCGTGGCGAGTCTGGGGTTCTGTGTTGTCCTGTTTTGCAGTGCTGGGGAGCAAGCCCAGGGCAAGTGCTGTCACTGAGCTGCACACCCCCAGCCTGTCCTACAGTTCTGACCTCCAAGCCAGCAGAGGAGAAAACTGTCCCAACTGATACCAATTTACCTTCACTGTTCTCCACAGTTTGCCTTTTACCTGATCAGCTTCCTCCCCCTATTGCAGTGAGAGTAGTGGTTTTCAGAATTTGGGCTTTCCAAATTTCAGCATTTTGAGATTTTAGTCTTTCAGGATTGTGATTTTTCGGGGGGGGTGGGCGGGGGAAATTTCAGACGTTAAGGATTTTGGTCTTTACAAATTTTTAACATTCAGTATTAAGTCTTTTGGCATTAGGATTGGCACCACTTCAACATAAACCCAAAGAAGGAAAGTCTGTATCCATGGTACTTTTTCAGAACACCAGAGAAACAAGCTTTCCATAATTCTTCAGTACAATTCATGCACTCCGTAAACTTCTTGCGAGTTGTAAGGTGTTCTAGAGAGGTGTCCTCCTTAGTTATGCAGCTGAGGCACCATGGAGAAAGGTTGTCAGGCATGTTCACACTATCCGCTGCTGCTTTGCAAAGAAGCAAATTTAATAACTAGAAGACCAGAATGGCTCATAGTTTGCTGTATGTGTGAGATTAGATGACTTGTTTTTAACTTTTGGTTCTGTTTTTATAACACAAACTTAGGATTGTAAGGAGAAGAGAGATTTTTAACATCAGCCATTAAGGCCAGATGTGATGTTATGGAATCTGAGTCTGCCTTTTTTGGAGGGTGGTACTCGAGATGTGAGCTGTAGTCTTGTGCATTTCATGGACCCAAATAGGATTTTGATTTGGGGGCATGTGCATTGCAGCTGCTTTGTTCTGATGACTTTGTTGGGCAGGTTTAAATGGGTAGATAACACCCATGGTTGAGTATAAACTTGACTTACTCCTTTTTAGAATTCGCTCTTGGAGATAAGTTTTATTCAGTCAAAAACACAGAAAAATTTTCTGTATGAGCCTTCTGTCCAGCTAGGTTCAGACTTGGACATAGTTACGTGTTTGTACTCGCTGCGTCATGACAGCTGAGCATGCCGAGGCTCATGGCCTCTGTGGGAAATCCTGGGGCCACTGTGTGCATGTATGGATCATGTGTGCTCACTGATGACCAGCAAGTATCTGCTTGGGTGGATGAATCACATACCATGCATGGCAAGGTCAAAGGTGAATACCAGTTCTCCAGAGGCTCAATCTAGGGATTGTAAGGTTAGGATGAATTGGAGATATGACAGACTGATTTGTCAAAGCATCACACAACCAAAGCATTTAAACTCCTCCTCCTAAATTGGAGTCTGTTGTATTTTAACCTGCTGTTGGTCGTATGCTGTGAGTCATCTTCAGTTCTTGTTTAATAGAAAGTAATGTATTTCCAAATGGAAGATCATAATTTATCAGGCTTGGAAGGGTTGGCTAATGCAGTGAGTACTGAAAAGTGTTATCTGTGTAGAAACTGTGCAATAGAGAAATGTATGATGGCATATTGCTGAAAAGATGCAGAAAAAGTAATTAAATTTGAATTGATCTTATGCTGAGTAATTTGGTATAATTGAAGAACTATACTATTTGAAGTTTTAGGGCTCCCTTCAACCCCAAAATTTAGCTTCTTGCTTGTAGGAAGAATCCTCAGGTAAGAAATAGGATGTTTAATAGAAAATCCAAACTATAAAGCACTCCATGGAGTTCCTTCCCCTGTCGCGTATGAGCTGCCAGAGAATTCTCCAGTATCCTCTTGCATCTCCATTCTGGTTTTAGTTCAATACCTGTAAACTAATATTGCTTATATACCAAGCAAATGCTCATGTTCATCTTTTTATTTATGA
>CM053410.1:5647534-5692906 GCA_028644305.1 Xerus rutilus | reverse complement strand
TTGCAGCAAAATGAAACTTAACCGCTATCTCTCACCATGCACAAAACTCGACTCAGAGTGGGTCAAAGACTTAGGAATTAGACCAGAGACCCTGTGTCTAATTGAGGAGAAAGTAGGCCCAAATCTCCATCACGTTGGATTAGGCCTCGAATTCCTTAACAAGACTCCTATAGCACAAGAAATAAAAGCAAGAATCAATAAATGGATGGGCTTAAACTAAAAAGCTGCTTCTCAGCAAAAGAAACTATCAATGAGGTGAACAGAGAATCTACATTCTGGGAGCAAATTTTTGCCATGCACACATCAGATAGAACACTGATCTCCAGGATATATAAAGAACTCAAAAAACTTAACACCAAAAAAACAACCCAATCAATAAATGGGTTAAGGAGCTGAATAGAAACTTTCCAGAAGAAGAAATACAATCAAATATATATATATGAAGAAATGTTCATTTCTAGCCATTAGAGAAAGGCAAATCAAAACTACTCTCAGATTTCATCTCACACCAATCAGAATGGCAGCTATCCAAAATACCAGCAACAATAAGTGCTGGTGAAGATGTGAAAAAGGCACACTCAAACATTGCTGGTGGGACTGCAAACTGGTGCAACCAATCTGGAAAGCAGTATGGAGATTCCTTAAAAAACTTGGAATGGAACCACCATTCGATCCAGCTATCCCACTCCTTGGCCTATACCCTAAAGATTTAAAAACAGCGTACTACAACACAGCAGTCACCTCAATGTTTATAGCAGCACAATTCACAATTGCAAAACTATGAAGCAACCCAGATGCCCTTCAATAGATGGATAAAGAAACTGGTACATCTATACAATGGAATATTCAGCAATAAAAGAATAAAATTATGGCACTTGCAGGCAAATGGATGGAATTGGAGAACATTATGCTAAGTGAAGTAAGCCAATCCCAAAAAACCAAATGCCGAATGTTCTCTGATTAGTGGATGAGGATACATAAGGGGGGTGGGAACAGGAAACAGGAGAAATGCAGGAACTCTGGATGCAGCAGGGGGAGGTGGGAGGAAGGAAAGGGGAATGGGTATAGTAGTGACGGTTGATTGAGAGGGTCATCACTACCCTTGGTGCATGTATGAAGACAAATGGTGTGACTCTATCTGGTTTGCAACCAGAGAAATGGAAAAACTGAGCTCTGGTTATGTACTATGACTTGAAACGCATTTAAATAAAACAAAAAAGATTAGCTTAAGGAAGCTACTTTTAAAAAAAACTGTTCAGCTGGGCACAGTCTTGCATGCTTTTAATCCTAGTGGCTTTGGGAAGCTGAAGGAGCATCACAAGTTTCAAAGCCAACCTCAGCCACTTAGGCACTAAACAACTGAGACACTGTCTCTAACGTATTAAAAAGGGTTGGGGATGAGGCTCAGTGGTTAAGTGCTCCTAGATTCAATCCCTGGTACCAAAAAACAGCACCTGGATGTTCTTTTGTATATTTATTAAGCATATACATTATACTAGAAAACTGATAATCTTCTAATCAACAGTTTGTTTAAAAATCAATTTTCAATTAAATATTGAGAGGAAAGAGCATTCGGTTTTTACCATAAAAAGTACCCACTTCCTGTGGATGACTGCTAATGCAGTGTGGAGAACCTTGGACTTCAAAAAAGGTGTTTATAATGTGTAAAGGAAATGTTTCAGGATACTGTAAGAAATGCTGAAAATCTACAGATGCATTACAGGTCTGATATAAAGAAGCTTGCACTAATATAGAGACACATTGATAATTAGCCTTTAAATACCTGGGAAAATAGCCAGGCACTGCGGCTTGCACCTGTACTCCCAGCTACTGCGGAGGCTCACAGGAGGACTGCAAGTTCAAGGCCAGCCTGAGCAGCATAGTGAGAACCCTGCCTCCAAAAAAACCAATGAAGGTTCCCCAGAGGTATTAAGAGCCAAATCTGACTTTGTTTTCACTTAGAAAAAATGAGATCTTAAAATACTACTTTGGGAAAAAAAGTAAGCCTTTGCCCTTGTTGAGGTACCAGAAATAGCCTGAGAAGCCAGGAGGGAAGGTCTGGTGTGCGGGTGAGTACCTTGCAGTCAGGCAGCATTTAGGGGTATCCCATGAAGAGTCTTGGCACAGCCAGGAGTATGAGCTCTGAGCTGCTGGTGGCTCCCTGCCTGTCATGCCCCATGGAGGATTGCCTGTAGGCACACTTCAGAGGAGTGCATGGAGAATTCACTGAAAGTTGTGTTGATTAAAATTAAGGACCTACTTGTGCAATCTTGCACTGGGATTGCTATGGTGTTAACAGTACAACTTGATTCGTAGCTGATTGACATACTACAGGAAAACAATGGAAACTTTTCAAACTACTCTTCCACAAAACACACTATTTAAAAAACCTTTCAGGTATTTGGTCCTTCAGTATTTTTTGAGAGCATGCGATAATGTTCAATTTTATATTCTGCTTTTACTCACTTTGTAATTCTTCACGCTTGAGTATAATTCTGTTAAGTTCTGCAGTACAGCACTATCGGCCTGAGCTTCAGCAGTGACTCAGTGGGAAGTCTAAATTCTGGATGAAGATTCTGGATTCTTCATTTAAGTCCATGCACTGACTGGGACCGGACCTGGAGTGATCCACAGTCTGGCTCTGGGAAAGTTGCTTACCTTTCCTCTAAATCTCTGGTTTCTGTCCTTTAAGACTTCCACTTCCAGAGGTATTCTGGGAAGAGTATCCAACACGTATTTAAGGAGTCTTGTGAATCAAGTATTCCTTTGTGAATGGGCACTGTCAGTCCAGGATGGAACTTGCCTGGCCTGTGAACTGCCCTAGTATGGTCAGCTCCTTCAAGTCGTCATCTGCTTTAGGGGAGGAAGTTGGGCAGCAGCAGTGACCTGGAGATCTTGCAGACTTGCGATTGCACATTGCTTCCTTGTCAGACTCTGATCTGGAAAACACGCTGTCCGCACTGAGTTCATCAAATGAAGAACACTGGCTAATGCAAATGTCACACTGGCGTTAAAAATTGTGCTTCATGTGCATAGACATACAAATAGTCATCTATTTTTCTGACCTTAACCTTACTAAACTGTAAGAAGGCTGTACAGAAATTATATCCTTAACTTTCTACCAATGATTCTGTATTGCTAACTTGCCAGCATGTCCACCTTGAAGGCCTGGCCTGCTCCCTTATCTGCCATCACAGTCCCTTCATGCCAGCCTACTTCCTTAAATATTGAGACAAATTAGGATGTCATATCTGTACAAAGTAAAATTAACAACCTTGATGTTTTAAGAACTTTGGAATAGCATGTGTATGCTAGCCCATGGGATTCGTGTGCTTGTTAACACATCCAAACTTCCCAAAGGAAAGGTAATGCTAATGCCACAGCATGGAGGAAGCACTTACGTTTAAATAGAAGTGGAGTATTTCAGAACCTAGTGGGACTGGAAAGACAATCATTTGTTAAAACTATCAGAGGAAGCTTCCTAAAATCTGAAAATAGGATTAAGATTCAGCATTGGAGTAACAAGAGCAAGTCGGGCATACACAGAACTAGCTGAACTGTAAATAAGGTATGTGCCATGTAAGTGCTTGGCTCCATGGCGGTCTGCCTATGCAATGGTGGTCTCATGATATTGACTAGTGAATCCGCACGTATGATGTGATCTTTTCACTACCAAGAAAACACCTAAGGATGCATCTCTCAATGCTGTACTAAAATTATCTCTGGGTTATCTTGAGTTATCAAAATTGGATGAAATATTGACTAATAGGTGATATGAAGGACAAGTTTGACAAATGTAAAACATTAAATGTATCAAAAATGTCTTTGCATCAAATATAAAAGTATTAACTATCCTTTTTCCTTCCTGCATATCAGAATTCATAGGATCCTTAACATTTCTAGCTGATTATTTCACTTAACATTGTCTCTAGTTCCATCCATTTTACTGTAAATGTATTTAACTTTTCTTTATGGCTGAATAAAACTCAATTGTGTACCTATACAACATTTCCTTTGTCCAGTCACTCATTGGATCCCTGTGCTAGTTCCATAGTTTCGCTGTTGTGAATTGTGCCGCTATAAACATGGGTATGCATGGTGTCACTCTAGTAGATGACATTTTGTCAGGGTAAATCCCGAGGAGTGGTATAGCTGGGTCTTGTGGTTTTGCCTGCCTTAGTCTTGAAGAGCCTCCATACTGAATTCCATAGTGGTTGCACTGATTTACTAGTTCCAACAGTGTGATTTTCTGCACATCCTCTCCAACTTTTTCCCTCTTTTTAGATACATGTGACAATGTGTTTTGGCACATCATATATACGTGGAGTATAACTTACTCTAATTCGGACCCATCAAAGAGATCCATAGAGGAAAAGGACCAAGGGGTGGGTGGCAGAGTGAAGAGGTGCCGGGGGGTGATATTGGCCAAATTCTATGAATATGAAACAACTCCCAGCAATATGTATATGTATAACTTTAATGGACACATAAAGGTGGAAGTACTACCAAATCTATTCAAATTTTAGGGAACATACTGAAACAGATAAAAAGGTAAGGGACATGAGCTTGCCTAGGTGCATGCAGTATGTCAGGCATCACACTAAGTTCTCTGTAGTTTTCTCTTGTTTGACCTTTAGCATGACACATGCATTTTCTATGGTTTTCATTCTTCAGATAAGAAAGTTAAGGCTTGGGCCAAAACTGTATAGTATTCCTGAGCTAAAAACTGATAAGGAATCTGAGTCTTCTCTAGGCCTGGCTCCCAGAGTGTCTGCTTAACTGCTTACTGAGCTTACTGAGTAATACAGCCATTGAGTTACAGTAAGGAGGGTTGTATGAAATTCGAGAAACTATTTACAAAGGTTAGTGGAAATGGTAAATGTACAGTGTAGTTCCTTCTATGTAAAAATTATGTGGATATAGAAAAAAAATCTTCTAGTATTATAGATGGCTTGGTAATGCTTGCCTTTAAAATAGATATTTAATGTTATATGCCTTCACTAACATGCTTTATAGTTCCTACTCTAGCACACCTCCTTATTGAGAACTTAAATCCTGCTGCCTGGGGTGGGGTCAATCCTGTGACTGTGTCTTAGAAAGCAGGAGACTGTTAATGTTGGAATTTCTTCCTGGCCCATCCCCACAGGTGGCGCTGGTGTTCCCCAACAATGATCCAGCTGCGTTCATGGTGGCCTTCTATGGTTGCCTATTGGCAGAAGTTGTACCCGTTCCCATTGAAGTGCCACTCACGAGAAAGGTAAGGAACTTGTCATTGTTCACAGTGTGCTAGGGGGAAGTGACAGGCCCCGTTGCAGTCGAGTGTTGGGTGAGAACGTGCAGGCTGCAATTTTTAAGATGGCTTTTCATGGCTGCTGGGTGTGGATCAAGATGCGCTGACCCATTCTTACTGTTCCTTGGGGGCTCTGAACAGGTTTTCATCAGTTATTCCTGAAAGGAAGCAGTTAGGCTTTCCCCATTGCTCAGCTGCAGGGTGTGCTGCTTCCCAGAGGTGGAGCTTAAGTTCACCTAGTAGCATAGTGTTGAGCTGAGGAATGTCAGTCTACAGAGAATGTGTGTCATTCCTCAGTATCATGTGCCCTCGGGAGCCAGGTAGGTGTCCTGTGCACCAGGGAGCCAGGTAAATGATAGCTTCTTAATTCTATTTTGCTGTTGATAGCAGAGGTTTTTGTTCAGATGTGTTGACATGATCAAGCCTCAGGTTTACCTGTGACTTACAGGATCTTGTTCTACAATTAAGATAAGCTTGTTGGTATTTTCACTGTTCTGTCCAGTGTAAACTATTATTCGTACACTACTTGCCTGTCTTAATCTCTCGATCTGTAGGGGGGATGTGTTCATCAGCAAAGCAGGGTTACAGCAACTTTAAAGGGAGGAGACCCGAAGAGAGTGGGGACGTGGCTGACACAGGAAGGACAGACATGACCTTGGAGGCTGCCCTGCGTTATTTAGGCTTCATTTGCACATCTAATGAGCAAACTGGGTTGACCTTTGCAGATCCCAGAGGCAGTCCTTGCTTGTAGCCTAGGCTGTTTCCGCAGAAACCCCTGGCTGTCTTTGTAACTCCTGACAGTGAAAGTTATTGATTTCAGGATTTAAGAAAACATTCTGCCGCTCTTAGAACACATCACCGGTCCCTCTCCAGGGCCTGTGCAGGTTCTCTGATCATGATGGACTCTGCTTCTGGGATAGGGAGAGCGCATGGGATTTATACCAGAACCCCAGGTGTGCACTAGACACCCCACAAGTGCCTCATTTCCCCAGTCCTAGGATGTTCACAGCCTGTGAGAAGAGGGAGAATTGGGAGGTTTCCTGAGCGGGATGGTCATGAGCTGCTAGCAGCTCTCCCAGCTACCTAATCCTGGGATCCAAGATGCTGCCATTCAGTTAGTGTGTGTTGCAGTGGGCAGAGGCTCTCTGGACATCAGAGCCTGCTCAGGGTTTGTGCTTAAGGCTCAAAATGCTCTGCGTTCTCTAAGTGTTAACAAAGTGACAATGTGGAGGAGCTCATGCACTAGTATGGAGACTGGGTCTGAGGCTCAGTAACCACATACCCAACAACTAACCATTGTCGTTAGTGATTTAGATTTGTCTGTTAATGTGTAGGCTGGTGTCGTATAGACCAGAGTGGGTTCTCACAGGACACACCTCTGAGGACAGTGGGTAGAAAACATACCTGAAGAATGTGTGTGTGCTGCTCTCTGATGGGCAGGAGTTCTGTACTCTCACCTGGAAACAAGGCAGAATTGGAAAGACCCCTCGGGCAGTTATGTACAGAATCCAAGGTGGCAGTCATTTGGGCCATGAACTTTTTCCTGTAGCATATTTTTAAAGTATTAGGAAATACCAAAGTATTTTGAGTCCAGTTTGATAGAAATGTAGACACCTTTCTAAGGTGGTACATACACAAAGGTGTGTAGATATGAAGCAGCAATAAAGGAGAGAAGAGGAGGGCTTTATTCTGCCAGTCTCTTTAACTGGGACAGCCCTGTGCACTAAAGGAGAGGTCATTGGTCTTACTGTGCATCAGGCACAGTTGGCCTGGAGCTGTGGGACATCTCAGAAGGCACTCTGTGGTCAGAGGGCAGTGAGGGTAGGGCTACAGCAAGGGCTGGGATGTCTCACTGGATGGGAAGCCAGGACAATACTACCTGGCCTAAAACCCACTTGTTTCCTGGGGTGCAGGGTGACAGGCCCCACTCTGGCCTTGATCTGAGGGGTTGAACTGTTAGCATGCTAAGGATGACAATTCTTCTGGGCCAGCGTGGTGGGGACTGCCAGGGTCTGGGCAGCCATAGGGCATCACTCACTCCTACTGAGCTGTCTGCAGAGGGTGTCTGTCCAGCACCTGCAGACAGCTGCTCCCTGTGCTCTCCTGCTCCTCTTTGGTCTGTCTGCGGTAGTAAACTTTTCTAAATGTCTTGAAGTGGACTGGCTGAAAGGAGACCATGTCTTGTGTTTACAACTTGATGTGAGCCATCAGGATGGCATTTTGATAGAGGAAATGGGTAGAGAGCTAGGATATTGGGGGCTGCGAGTCTGGGGCAGGGAACTGGGGCCGAGAAGCTGTGGGGACAGGAAGAGAGGCTGCCTCTGGGTATGGGGAGGGCTGCTCCAGGAGGATGTGTCCTCAGCTAAGTGTCTGTGGTGACCAGTACTGTTGGCATCTGGGGTTTATATTCACATACTCCAGGGTGTATGTGTATGGGTGTTCATGTGAGTGAGAAAGTATATGGGCTTGTGTGTGCATGTGTGCTCATCTATGTAGGCACGGATGTAGATGCAAATGTGAATGGATGGGTGTACTTACCTGTGCATGTGTCTGGAGATGTGTGCATGTATGTGTATAGGTGCGCATATGTGTTGGGTATAATCAACGAGGCCAGATTAGCCAAACTTTGGTAACTGTTGAGGCTGAGCATCTGGAATTTGTCCTGTTCTAAATTTCCATCATAGTTTTAAAATGATAGGCAAAAATACATTAATCAGGGGTTGTGGCTCAGTGGTAGAGTGGCTTGTCTCACATGTGTGAGGCCTGGGTTCAGTTCTTAGCACCACATATAAATGAAAAAAGGTCCATCAACATTTAAAAAAATACATATATAAAAATAATCACCAAGCAAGGTGACACATATATCCCAGTGTCTCAGGAGGCTGAAGTAGGATTGCAAGTTCAAGGCCAGCCTAGGCAACTTCGCAAGAACTGTCTCAGTCTGGATGTAGCTCAGTGGTAAAGTGCCCTTGGGTTCAACCTCCCAGCATCTCCCCCACAAAAATTGATGAATGTATCAGTGTTGTAAGGAAAATTTCTTCTACCAGTTTATTTGCCCCACCTGGTTATTTTGCCATAATCATGATAAATTTCAGTGTTTTGTGTTGAACCTACAAAATAATACATTTAAGGTTCATTTCTCCGTTAATCTTACACCATCTCCTGAGAACTGGCAAACTGTTAGGTTGGCAAGTTGAGTAGGTAAAGGATGAGACTGGATGAACGCGAGTAGTCTGGGGCCTACAAACCCAGAATGAGTTCACGTGAGGTGACTTTATGAACTTGCTTACCTATGTGGGTCAGAGAACCCTTTTGTGGATGATTGGTGCTCTCTGAATGAGGCATGGGCGGGAATGAGGTGGACTTTGATCCAGCGACCTATCCAAACCAGCCTGATGTGATTAGTCAAGGAATTAATGCCAGACAGACTGTGTGCAAGGAAGGACTTTCTAGAAAATGACATCATTAGTCAACTCTTTATATTTTGGCCAAACACTGAAAATAAGAGAATGTCAAACCAGACTTTGGTGTAGCTTTTCTTCAGTAGAAAAACTGAGCCATCAGGAGATTGTAATACGGGGCTGGTCACCTGCCTCTGCTGGCAACATTGGGGAGGTGGGGGAAGTGCGAGAGCCCACCCCCTCCCCTCTGAGTGTGGCACTGAGTCAGCCTGCATGTGAGAAAGGAAATGCCAGCGGAAAATGGGTGTACTGGGGAGAAGCGTGTGGGAAGTGATATAGGATCTCGGAGCCCCCGTGCACATCCCGGGGGACTGTTTCATGTTACTCCTAATGTCTTGCTGTTTCCCTGGGTAGCCGCAGATCCACCAGAAGAGGGCAGGTACCACCCTTCCAGAGATAGCACAAGGACCTGGTGCATTGTGGGAAGCTGGCTACTGGGTGGCCTGTCCTCAGAGTCGTGTGCTAAGACATCCAGACCCTTTCTTTGATGCCAGTGTGCTCAGGGTCCCTCGGCGCATGCTGTGGTGTATGTGGAGGGGCAGGCCCGGTAGGTGCTGCCTGAGAGGGCTGCCGGGAGCTGGGTGCAGAGGTCTTCATGAGAGCTGTCTGCCGGCCCTGGGGAGGGGGTAGTAGAGGAAGACCAGGTATGAGGTCCATACTTTAGTGACTGCAGCAGATGCCTCCCGGGCCCAAGTGGTTTCTAATCCCTTATTCAGTTTCAGGTATCTTTCTGTACATGGCTTTATTATTTATGGGGTTAAATCGTGTAGATATTAAGAGGACAAAGTGCCAGAGAAGCAGGACTCCTGGCCAGGAGGCCCCAGGCCAGAGCGTTATAGCCACATGTCTGTGTAAGCAGTCACTGCATGCAGCTGTGAATGACTGACCCTACCACTGCCCTCCACATTGCCATGCCTGGTTATGACTCCCCTTGAAAAAGCATTACCGAAGGGGAAAGGGCCACAATGTCCCTGAGATGGGGACTGTCCCTCCTCTGCTGAGGCTCAGACCTCCCTCTTTCAGGGTTGTTGAGTGTGCACGTCAGCTTGTCCAGTTATTGCTCCCTGAAGATTCCCTGAAGAGACATGTGCTCACTGCAGATTTAAATCTATAATAAGAATAGTATTGATAAAATTTGTGAAACTACCACTTTGAAGTTTTTTATGCTACTAAATTTACCCAGATGAAAACACTGCACTTTGTCCCCTGGTTTCCTGCTGACAGGGCGTGCATGGGTGTAGGCAGAGCCTGGCCCTCGGCTGTACCCATGGCTATGAGGCTGTGCTTGGGCTCATGCTGGGGGCCCATACGGAGCCATCTGGGGATGCAGCCGTGACTCATTCACTACACTGACATTTTTATTGCTAGGAAATGCTGGCTACTTTGGAGCTTATATTTTATTTTCTGAATCAAACAATTGCAAAGCAACAGAGCTAGTGTGACTGGTGGGAGTAAGAAAATTGAATTGAAGCGACTCGACTGCACATTTATCTTCCTGTGGGGCAGCTGGAAGTAATGGGCAATAAAACACAGGGTGGCGGTTCCTGAGGCTGGGAGGGCCCCATCTGCCCTGTGTGCTCAGACATGACATTCCAGTCAGTGCTGGCAACTCGGTGGCTTCCTGGGCTTTTGTCTCCAGAGTTGAAGTCGTGCTACTGTGCTATTTTAGTGTGTTGGTTACTTCTCAGGGTGGGAAAGGTGACACAGCTCTCGGTTCCTCTGGTGAAGGTAGCTCTGATGAGCGTACCCACCCCTAGGTGTCTCATCTACATCTCCTCTGAGTATTTAAAAATTCGGTGCTTGGCATTAGTAAACAGTTTTCTCGGCCCTCTCTCCCCTCCATAGTGATTGTGTTGCTAGTCTTAGAAAATTAGAACAATCATGGCCATCTGAGACCCACCAGGGGCCACCCATGTGCTGAGCACTCCGCGTGTCCTCTCACTTGCACCCAGAAACAAACCTATAAGTTGGCTTCTTGTCCCCATCTTACAGTTGAGAACAGTCCAAGCAACTAACTTGCTCAAGTGAACTTGCTCTGTCAGGGCTGGGATTTGACCCAGTTCTCTGGACTCTGAAGCCCATCCCCTGAATGACTAGTTCAGGAAGGAAGCAGCAGCTTAGGGAGGTCAATTCACTTCCCCCAAATGCAGGGACAGGCCATGCTTTTACCAGGAGTGGAGCCATGTTTTGATTCTTACCTCCTCTGTCACCCTCTCAGGATGCAGGCAGCCAGCAGATAGGCTTCTTGCTTGGAAGCTGTGGAGTTACTGTAGCCTTGACCAGCGATGCCTGTCATAAAGGACTACCAAAAAGCCCGACGGGAGAGATCCCACAGTTTAAAGGTAGGCTGAGGAGCCTGAGAGTCCTCTTACCCCGAATCCTTCACTTGCAGAGGAATGCCCCGTGGGATACAGGCACCTCCTCGTGTCGATGTCTGGTAACACAAGCAGCCCATCACCTGTGGGTGATGCCGTTTAACTGGCAGTGGCCTGGGTTTTCCTTTGTTGATGGATGGGATTTGATGACATTCCATCTAGCCTGAAGTGGTGTTAGAAAGTATGCCACTGGAGGGCTGGGATTGTGGCGCAGTGGTAGCGTACTTGCCTAGCATGCGTGAGGCACTGGGTTCGATCCTCAGCACCACATAAAAATAAATAAAGATATTTGTGTCAATCTGCAACTAAAAAAATATTAAAAAAAAAAAAAGAAAGTATGCCACTGGAGAGATTCTCCAGACCTATTTCCTGGGTACACCTTACTTAAAAGAAATTTGTCATTTATTTGCAAGGTTGGCCAAAGCTGCTGTGGTTTGTCACGGAGTCGAAACACCTCTCTAAACCTCCTAGAGATTGGTTTCCACACATTAAAGATGCAAATAACGACACCGCTTATATTGAGGTACGTTGGACACTGTCCCCTGGTAAGCCCAGGTGTGTGCTTTGGGAACAGATGTCCACTTCTGGTTGTTCAACCAGTGCCAGTGGCGAGACACTCCGTGCCTCTTGGGCACCTGGGGAAATTGATGCATGCGTATCAGAATATTTCCTCTTGGCACCTCATTTCTGTGTGTGTTCTGTCTCATTTCAGTACAAGACATGTAAGGATGGAAGCGTGCTGGGCGTGACGGTGACGAGAATCGCGCTGCTGACGCACTGCCAGGCACTCACACAAGCGTGCGGCTATACAGAAGGTGTGGACGAGGCTCCTGGGACCTTGGCTTTTCTGTGGGAGGCCCTGTTGACCAGGAATGTCTGGGAGCCAGCTGGGTTGTTCCTCCTCCTGAGAGTAGCATTGTTGTTCCTAGCCGGACTCAATGTTGACTTAATGAATTGATAGTATATGAGCTTCACCGCCTTAACAAAGGGCTGCAGATGTCTGGCCTACACAGTAGACAGAGTTCTGTGGGTGAAAGTCCAAGGTCAGAGTGCTGGCAGGGTTGATTCCTGGAGAGCCATCTCCAAGGTTTTTGTCTGGCACCCCCTCCCTGTGACTCCACGTGGCCTTTTCTCTGCATCTCGGGAGAGGGATTCTCACACTCTTCCTCTGAGACTGTCAATCGGAGCCTACCCTGTGACCTCATGTAGCATTGATTACAGACTCTAGCTCCAAATGGTCACGTGGATGAGCTTTCCGTGTGGATTTGGGGGTACATGGCCCAATCATTAGTTAACACCATGGATTCCATCTCTGGCTGCTTGTGTGTTCTTAGAAGTGGGGTGTGTGTTTTGAAGTACCCATGTTTAGCATAAGCATCTCTGAAGGTGGTGGTTTGAGCTCCTGGGATGTGGACTTCGGCAGTGGGAAGTGGCTGGTTTGTATGGTAGTTTCTTTCCTCTGGAATCATCATGAGTGAGACTAGGAGGTTCAGTGAGTAGGAGCAAATTTGGTAACAGGTCCAGATTGGACACAGACAGAAGTGTCCCTCCAAGCCCTCTGGACTGCCACCTGCGTTCCTGTATAGGGTGTGGCTTCCACAGGTGTCCACACACTGACACACCTTCCTGAGCCCTGAAGTCATCGTTGGTGGAACCTATTTAGACTAAAATGCTTTCACTTTTTCTACTGTTGGCTTTCTCTCCCCATCCTTCTGATAATCACCCTTTTTAAAACAGTTCATTTGTCTCCTGGAGAGGTCCCACTTGTTGGGTCAACAGCCCTTGTGGCTTGGAGACTGGTTGCCACTGCCCACTTATTCACCACCTCCTGAGCTGTGCCCTGGCCCTGATGTCTTCAAGATCCAGGGCTGTCACCCTGGGAGCTTGGGGAGCCAGGGATGGATGTAATATTTCCATACCATATAATAAATATGGAATATTTATATGTAATGTCATATATAATATGTACTTCTCTTACGAAAAGGAATCTAGGATATTCCTTTGAGCATGTTTATTTTGGAAGTCCCTCTACCTGGTCTCCTTATTCCAACCTCTGAAAGGGGAGCTGGGAGGTGAGTGCAGGAGGACTAAGAGTAAGACGTGTTGAGCACCCAGCACAGTGAGAGGGGGCCTGGGCCCCTGTGCAGGCAGCTCTTGTTCACCTGGGTTGATGAGTATGATTTACAAAAAAATGCCCCAAGTCATGCATGGCTGCCTCTAGCTTTGCAGCTGAAGTCCACTGTGGTAATTGTTCTCCCCTGTGTATTCTTAGCACTTTTCCTGTTCCTCCTTTTTTTTTTTAGCACCCCCCACTCATAATCTTTCAATCTTCCTCTATTCCTGTCTTTGCTAATCTCACCACCTTTACCATCCCACCCCCACCTGTGAAGATGTCTGGTAGAGCAATGTAGGCCTGTCCATTTCCCCATAAACTGACTCCCTCTTCTAAACAGCGCATGAGACTACGTGGCATGCCTCTTTTCCTGGAGGGGACACACGAGGGAAGTGGAAAGAAATCTTTCAAAAAAGGGTGGGCAGAAATACATGGAGAGCTGTCCAGTGGGTTGCTATTGCTGCTCACTGGCATGTTGGAATATTGCCCTGGAAACACACTCCAGGCTGGGCCAGCACTTTCCGTGATCTGAATGAGAGCTGTAGAATTTCAAAGCTGTGCTACATTGGTATTCTTGCAAGATCCTTTATTTCACCCTGAGTTGATGCTGGGTTTTCTTAGCAATTCTGTCACTGTAGCTGTCTGAACTCTGGTGACTTTTTTTGCACAGCTGAAACCATTGTGAACGTGCTGGATTTCAAGAAGGACGTGGGGCTTTGGCATGGCATTCTGACGGTAAGTGCAGACCACACCCTCCCACCTTGCTGTTTAGCCTGTCAGGGTGCTCCCTTTCAGAACTCAAACTGGTTTGTATATGGGCAGTTTGGAGAATCCTATCTTTCCCCACTATAAGGAAAATCATTCTTGGGAGTCCTTTTGTCCCCTAAGGTAGCTCATGACAGTACAGGAAATCCGGCCAGCTTCAGCTTACGTGCTCAGGTCCTGGAGCCATATTGAGGTTCCTACTCCAGGGCAGCCTTTTGGGCCCATCTGGAGTTCATCTCTCTTCCCCTACTTGGGGCTTCTGAGGTTCCACAGTAATGTCACATTCATGTTTGGGTAGCTCTTCCATACACTTGACCAACCTAGAGTGTTCTCCATGTGTGTTCTTCCTCTGGTTGGTGTTCATGGATGTTTCGGGCTCTGCTGTTCCATTTTACAAGGGGGCTTGGCTTTTACAACCTCCCCTTGAGGAAAACCCAGCTCGAGTTGCAGAGACGTTTGTTGTTAGTGCCACTTGGTGAATGATGGCAGTGCTAGCGGGGGAACCTCTGATAAGAGATGTAGCTTTATTTAAAGTGTTCATGGCACTTAAAAGATGTGATGTGTCCCTGCTTAGAATCTCCCCATGTGTGTCTCATATGTTAACGTTCACTTTTTTGTTATGCTGAAATGTCCCATCTTTTCTAAAGTAGAAAATCTAGTCACTTCTGCATGAGCGATGGGAATTTGTGTACAGAAGTTATTTTTCCTAAGCCAGAGTTGATATGAAAAATAACATGTAGGTATCTCATAGGCCAACTGTTTGCAACTCCAGACCAGCCCCCTGGCCTGTGCTATAAGTTCATTGCTGACATCTGGATATCCGTAGATGCTGAGATGCAGTTACCCAGTTGTGATGTTGCCACACTGGGCGTGGTTGGTGTAGAGGAAAGAGCGTGGGCTTCAGCGTCAGAACATGGCTGGGAGCTCAGCCCTCCCTTCTGTAGCTGTGACTTGGGCAGGTGTCATGTGCAAAAAGTGCCCACTGAGTCAAATGAAAACGACAGCCCCATTGATGTGGTCAGTGTGAAAATCACGTGGCTGATGTTTAGAAGCCGTTGGTCTGGCGATGGGTTACCCGCCTCCCTGGATGCACCACGTTTCTGGTTAGGGTTACCCTGGATGGTCCTGCTTTCCAGTGTCACCTCCAGTGGCTCCTTTTTTGATAGTGTGTCCCTGCTGACTTGCTGTTCTGGCCCTGCTGACTTGCTGTTCTGGGTTCCTGCCTGCAGTAGTTGGTAGCCAACGAGTCTTTTTCTTATAGCCAGGCAGTTTTCTGATCAGATAGCAGTGCCTGGTTGGCAACAGCCTGGACAGTGACCTGGTTGTGGGCTGGTTGGCAGCACAGGGAGGATACATACTGGATTTTCATCTAGAGTTCCCACTGTTGAAGCAGCAACTCTAGAGAGTGCTCTCAGCCCTCTCCTCTGTCCCCACCCACAATGGCATACAAGGATCCCAACACATCAGCCAGAAAGCACTTGGCCTTGTGTGTGCCTTCCCTGCGAGTTTGCAGCACATGCCACAGAAGCCCGAGAGGCGTGCAGTGATAATCAGTGTGGAGGTACTGGCCACTTGGTTTAAAGCTGATCTTGGCCGTCTGTTCTGAAGAAATGACTCAGGTAGTCTGTCTCCATTACCAAGGCTGGAAGGAGGACCGAGTGGGATTGAGACAAGCTTTCCTCTGAACCTTACATTTCAGTGTGACATTTGATCAGCAAAATTCTATGAAGTAAACTATAATATACTAGAAAGAACCAAGCCTGAAGAATATGAAAGTTCAGTACAAATGATTATTCAATGAACTGGGGTTTTAATGCCTATTTGACACATCATACACTTGCAGTGTGGTGGCACTTAAGTACATGTAATTCCATGTGTAAAGATCATATCAGTGATTGGCATATCTGTCACTCAGATGTATATCATTTTTTTCTTTGGGAAACATTTAAGATCGTCTGCATGTTTAAGTATTAGTTGCTTGGTTAGCCTACTGTGGTGTACAACATGAGAAGTTCTAGCCAGCTGCACCCTGTACCCAATAATTGCGTCCCCCTCTTTCCCTTACATCTTACTCAGCCTCTGGAAACTGTTCTGGTCTCTGCTTCTTTGAGATAGCATATTGGCTTCCACATGAGATTGAGAACATGCAGAATTTCTTTCTGTGCCCCACGTATTTCACTGAACACAATCCCATCTATGTTGGAATCCAGTTCCATCCATGTTGCCAGAAAATGACAGGATTTCATTCTGGGGTGTGAAGAATTTTTCCTTGCAAACATGAACCACATTTCCATCTGTAGTTGGTCGCCTAAGTCAGCTCTGTATCTTGGCTATTACAAGAGCTGTTGCCATGCACACACGAGGGCAGGCATCTTGGCAACACGCCGACTTCGTTTCCTTTGGATGTGTCCCCAGTCATGGTGTATGTTGTGTGGTGTGGTAGTTCTGTCTTTACCTCTTTTTTAAAAAAATATTTTTTTAGTTGCAGATGGATACAATATCTTTTATTTTTATGTGGTGCTGAGGATCAAATCCAGTGCCACACGCATACGGGGCAAGTGCTATACCACTGAGCTACAATCCCAGGCCCTGTCTTTACCTCTTGGAGGCATTTCCAGTTTTCCACAGTGGCCATAGTAACACACGTTCCTGCCAACAGTGCACAAACACGTGTAACTCATCAGCCGTTGACGTATTGTCTTTTGAGACATGTTTTTGTGTGTTAGCAAAATATTTCCTTAAGGGCTTATGCTTAAATTCTGACTCCATCAGGAGTGGTTTAGGAAGGGCAGGAGCAGGAGACTGAGCTATCATTTGGGAAGTCACCCTCTTTTCAATGGACAATACCAGGCGCATGCCTGATGGTGTCGAGCCTTTTGCAAGTCAGCCGTTACCATGCCTGACAAAGCTCCCTTGGGCTGTTAGCTCTGGAGCTCTCAAGTGTGTTCCTTTGGCCTGCTGCCTTGGTCTAGTAGATGTGGCACCTGTTGCAGACAGGCAGGCTTCACCTCTGGTGACTTCTCCCCCTTTACCTCGTTTGTGTCTGTGTCCTTGATTTCAGAGCGTCATGAACATGATGCACGTAATCAGCATCCCGTATTCGCTGATGAAGGTAAACCCCCTCTCCTGGATCCAGAAGGTCTGCCAGTACAAAGGTTGGTCTCCCCTGTAGCCTGTGGGGGTCTTGGTGACTGAGACGATTCACCATCCCTGTGCCTCTTCATTACCTCTTTTTGAATATCAGGTGGCCCAATGGTGACACACCATAACCTCTGCTTTTCTTTGTAGCAAAAGTGGCATGTGTGAAGTCGAGGGACATGCACTGGGCGCTGGTGGCCCACCGAGATCAAAGAGATGTCAACCTCTCATCTCTCCGCATGCTCATAGTGGCCGATGGAGCAAATCCTTGTAAGTCAAGACTCCCTTGTGACTTGAAAGATGGGCACGTGGTCAAGATGCTTGCTTCCCAGGTGTCCTCCTTGGCACGTTGATTGCTTTTTCTAATCTTGACCGTGCTTAAGGAAGTCTCTTAAAAGAACCAGCCTGTATTGCTCAATGCAGTTAAAGGTGGTCCAGGAGATGGGTAAGGACAAGGTGTTCGTGGGAGTGACAGTCCTGAGGTTCAGGCACATCGTGCTTCTATAGTGAAACTTCCTTTTTTTAATTCAGCTGTAAAATTGTACTGAACTCAGTTTCATGAGAACTAAATGAAGTAATAGCTTTAGTCCCTTGGCATGTAATAAGGGCTCAAAAAGTATTGCTTATTTTATGGTCTGTAGTAGTTACATTCATTGATCAGTAAATTTGTCATTTTTAATGAAGCTTCATTATCCTATAACAAAAAAAATCCCAGATGAAATTATCACTGTCATAGAATATTAATACACTTAGAGAAATACTCTTAAGAAGCTACACCTAGTTAGCTTCTTTTGTGAGAACAGTCCATAAAGCCAGAGACCAGCTGAATGAATAGAAGTGAATTGAGCTATGCACCTTTAAGTATTTGTAAATTAAAGCAGCCTATACTTTGTTAAAACCTGACATAGCAAAATAGGCTTATAAATGGCTTATAAATAGTTTTACAAATGAGCCTTTCATTTATAAAATCAGTAAATGTGAGCTTATTGAATAAGTAATTGATTTTAATCTATAATGCTGAAAACAGTACTTCTTGCATAAAGCAAAGCAAATCAATTTGAGAATAGTTCAGTTGGTACGTTACTATTATACTTAAGTCTTATCCAAGTTAATGTAGAGGAGAGTTTTATTTACTTTGTTCTTGCATATTTTGAAACTTATGTACTGACCATGGAGGAACGAGTTTCAGAAGTTACTGAAGTAAGCATATCAGCAAAAACATCTTAAGTGTAAAGTTTCTTTTCTTAAAATTGATTTGATTTTGAGAATATCATTTTTCATTGTAACGAAAAATAATTTGAACTGTTTCTCCATGATCCAACTCCATTTGTGCCTAAATCACTTCAAAACTGTTTTATATTCTGGGATATTTTAAAATCGGCCCCAGTGCTGCAGCTATCTGACCCGTGTCCCTTTTTCCCCTCCAGGGTCTATTTCTTCTTGTGATGCGTTTCTCAATGTCTTCCAGAGTAAAGGCCTTCGTCAGGAGGTCATCTGTCCGTGTGCCAGCTCACCAGAGGCCCTCACTGTGGCCATCCGGAGGTATTGGGTCACCTCAGTTACAGTGGGCAGTGTAGAAAGCCGTCCTAATTAAGCAGCCCACAGAGACCTTGGAATCCTGAGTGAGTGCTCAGTGTGAGAATGAAGACTAGATGTACCCTCTTCAGGAGGGGTTCATCTCTCTTGTGTACTGGCATGCATTCTTGAGTCCTCCAGATTCTTCAGTTAGAAAAACATTTCTCTCTCTCAACAGTTGTAATTCCTGAGTGAGTAGAACTCATTATGCATATGTGAAATAGTACTATCTTGTCCTTGTAAGTCACTCGAGTTTTTGCTGGCTCGTTGTCTCAGGTTTGATGTGGGGATTGGATAGCATGTGTGGTGTTCAGAGCGAGATGCTTGCAGCCAGGTGCAGGCCTTTGCCTGCCGTTTCTGTGTCGTCTCCCCTTCTGCCCTCTGGGGTGCTGCACCTCAAAGAACACTGGTGGTCTGAGCCTTCAAGCAAGGTGGTGGCGTGTCCAAGAGCTCTTGGGACCGTGACGGCCAGATATCCCACAGCTTGGGCATCTAGCTTCATGGGGGCACTTCTGCCCAGTTCATGTTCTTCACAGAAGAACAGTGTCCTTGGTCATGAGTCACTTGGCTGCTTCAGAACGACAGTGCTTGGGGGGGAAGTGGTTAAGGGAATATAAAATGTATCCTTTGAAAAGGAGGCAAGAAATGTTCAACGTAGTAAGTAGTCTCAAAAATAGGTATTAGACAGGCTATTTGATCACCGTCATTAACTGGAGTTGGCTGTCAATGATCCCTTTAGCACTCAATCGTTAACACCAATGTAGGAAAGGCCTGCATCATGTAGATATTTGAAAATTGTAACATGAGTTTTCAATGTTTGAGTTTTATCTCTTATGTCATATAGCACAAATGCACTCTATAAGAATGGATGACAAAAAAACTTAATATACAAAATGAGTTCTGTTACTGAAAGATTGGACTTTCCAAAAGTATTCACAGGAAGACTGTCCTTGAATAAGAAACTTCTAATGCTTTTGTGTGTTAATGAAATTAGATTGTGTCACTGAAAAATTGAAAACTGATTTCAATTTTGGTTGAATCAGATAACCAATCTTTCACGCCATTTAAGTACCTAATGAAACGTACCATCAGCCAGAATCCAATCTTCACTTTTTAGAAGGATCATGCTGTATGTACTGTGTGAATAACCTTCTGACATTTGTATTTGACCTTTGAGTATAAAGCATGCTTAGGGTTATGCAGTGAAGCAGATTTACCATCACAATTATGTTCTTCCAAGATAATTCTTGAAATGTTTTATTTGTGCACTTCTGCATAGATACCAAGATTGAGCTTCAACACATTGGAGGGGGGCCAAGGGTCAGATTTGAATCCAGTCTGGCTGGTGGTTGGCCACATGACCCCAGAGGAAGCCCTGGCTCCAAGGCCTCAGTTTCTTCCACCATAAAATGAGTGAATTGAATTTGGTAATGCCTAAATTTTCCCCCACCTTTAAGTGTTTAAGATCCCCCAGTTCTACTAAACGGCACTAACACATAGTTATGACCAAGTGATTAGCTTTTCCTAAAAATGTACACTTGGTGCTAGTAAGAGTGGCATGGGTTATGCCAGAGTTGATTGGCAGACGAAAAAGGGATAAAGAATTTTTAATCTTAAAAATCTCAAAGTATTTATTGAACAATACTAGAAATACAAGACCAATAATACACAAATTTAACCACAGGCTGGGTACGGTGGCTCATGCCTGTAATCCCAGCACTTTGGGAGGCTGAGACAGGAGAATTGTGAGTTCAAAGCCAGCCTCAGCAACGGCAAGGTGCTAACCAACTCAGACCCTGTGTCTACATAAAACACAAAATAGGGCTGGGGAGGTGGCTCAGTGGTTGAGTGCCCCTGAATTCAGTCTCCCCTCCCTCCCCCAAAAAAATAAATTTAACCACAAGTATTAAGTGTATCTTGTGTGGCCTGAGACTTCATTGTGGTTAGTGGGACTTGAGCATAAAGCCAACGGACAGAAATAAGTATCAGAATCTGCTTGTGTAGTTTGGGTCCATAAAACTAAGTGGACTGGGAATGAGAGTTTTATGATCCTGTCAAAGCATGATGCTCCTTTGGGAATAAGCAGTGTGGATTGAACAACTTCCAGGCTGTTTCTTACGGGGTTGGACCTGCTCTAAGTGGGATTACTAGTTGTATCTGATGATGGTGTGAACGGCTGACCGCAGATGGTGCTTCAGCTGGTCTTGATTTTGAACAGCATGTCTTCTGTTTGTAGACCCTAAGTGTGCGTCTGCTCATCCTCTGGCTTCCTTCACACCGCAGTCGGGTACTCTTATATCTCAGCTCATGTCACTTGTTTCCACATGATTGGTAGAAAAGCCCAGAAGTAGAGCAGACCTGGTGCCCTCAGTTGCAGCTGACAGTGGTAGAGTTGCCCTTCATGAGTGGTGGTTCAGGGAAGCAAGCTATTCTCCCAGCTATTGGATATTATAAAACATTGTCACCAAAAAGTCCAGATTTATCAGTCTCTAAAGGATGCCATTTTCACTACCATGTTTTTTTTATTATGTGGTATTTGTTGTATCTTTAACTGTCAGCCTCCTTAGTAAGATTCTTCCAAAAATACTCAATTACACGTTTTCATAATCTGGATGAATTATGACCTACCAGAAGTGAACAGATATGAAAACTCACAAAATTGCAAGTCATCAAACTTTTCCAAAAATATTTATGTAAAATCAAATGTCTTGCATTTCAAATATTGCCAATTGAAACTCAATCTAGTTATACTTCATTTAAATATAATTTAAAATGGAAAAATATTCTTTGGTGTTTTAAATCAGTGAAAATTGTGACATAAAACATTTAATACATAATGGAATCAGTAAATCCAGCTAATGAATATATACTATGTCACATATATTGTAAATGTAGAACATTTAAAATCTATTCCATTAGCAATTTTCAAGTATACACCTCATCTCTAGCAACTGTATTCAGTGTCCTAAAATGGATCTCCTGAACATTTTCTTCCTACTTTAATATACATTGACCAAAATCCGCCGAGTCCTCCCACCCTATCCCCTGCTAACTACCCATCTATTATGTGCACCTGCAAGCTGCTTTCTAGTTGCATGTAACACTAGGATACATCTTCACATAATCACAAAAACATGAAATATAATTTGCTCTAATTTAGACCATGTGTTTTAAGTAATGCCAACCAGGAAGGAAAGGAAAAACATGAGTATTGCCTTGGCTGAATTTTTGCCCAGTTACCTTATTGGTGAAATGCTGACCTACCTTCTATAAACTCATTTTTTTTTTCCTGAAGTTGAACTCTTCCAAGATAATGAATTAAAACAGAAAAGGCATCAGGAACAAAGTAATCCAGACTTTGGGAATAATACCAGATCTCAGAAATGACTCCCAAATTAACAAATGAATTACAACTCCCACAGAACCCGTGGAATGTAGCCTTTGACTCACCTCTTTAAAAGCTCCTTGTTCCTGCTGAGGGGCAGAATCAGTCTGGTATAGGAGTCTCCTGTGTTTGTTAGCAAAGCAATAAAGCTGCTGCCTCATTTTTCAAGGAAACTTGTGATTGGGAGAATCAAAATCAGTTTTTGATCTTGAGCTGATTTTAACACATTTCATAAGCTTCACAACTTGTTTCTTCACTGTTGGTAGTGACCAGGCCTTCTGCCATTGGGGTGCTGGATGACTCCAGCAAGCTCTGGGTCTCCTCTTGGGCTGTTGCTCACACTTATAGCTGCGGTTCCTGCTGGTGGTCTCAACATGCCAGGCTGCAGATGTCTGGTGCCAGCTGGTGCTTCCTGGGTGCTCAGTGCCCATCACCACAGGGAGCTACAGGAAAGTTATTTCTGTAGATTCAAAAATACCCATGGAAAGGAGAAAATGTGAAAGTGATACAGAGATATAATAGGACCAGGAGTAGATGCTATAGGAGGTGTATTTTACTGCCAGGAAACAGGTGATCATCTACTCCCACTGGCACATTGCCCCATAATCTCTGGAAATAGAAGATTAGATAGAATCCTCGCATTCAGGCAGTGTGAAGTGATTATGGAGTAACAGGTCCAACTGTGGCAGAGCATGGATTTCTTTGTTGTCCCAGCTCAAACTTTTTTGAAAAATCCATCTCTGCCTGCATACTGGGAACGTGGTTGCCTCCATTGAAAGTCCAAGTGAGGAAAGCTTTATAAAGGATTTCACCTTATATTTTTCTCAGAGCAAAATGGCGCTTCATTCAGTGACTACAGAGTGAGAAAAGAGACGGCCTCATGTGGAGGACATTCCTGTGTTGTTCCTGGGACTTCTCACATCTTGCTTTTCCCTGCCTCTGCCTCATGGCTATAGTCTCCCCCTACACAGATTTTTGTGCTGTTTGCTGGAATGACCGTCTGCTATGGTCTCAGCCCCCTTGACTACTTGCAAAGGACCACATCTCTGGACACAGCCATCCCAGTCCTGGATCTTTTCCTTGGAGGCCATCTAGTCAACGTCCATGTGTTTTCCTGGGATATCCAGGAAAATGGTTGATGCCTGGGATGCTGCCTCGGGACCCCACCCTGTGTCCCCTGCAATCTTAACTATCCACAGCACAGGGCAAGAGGGCACAAACACATAGGCAAGTTTAGTATTGGATTAGAAATGAAATTTTTCCTGTTTCAGTGTTAAGAAATCCTAACATGAGAAACCAGAGTATTGAGCCATGTTCCCTTTGCTCCCAGCACCTCTTTATCCAGGCCCGCTTCATGCTCCTTACCACAACAGGCAGGTTTTGTGCCTTTAGAGAGTTCCTCAGTGTCTGCTGCTCTTACTGTCTCCTTTTTGGCTCTGCTAGGCTTTTTTAAAAATTGAATGTTTCTTTAAAGGCCTGTTATCTGCCAGGCAGAGGGGACGGTACAAGAAAGCCAGGAAGTGCCTGCTTATGTGGGATCCAGGGGGGGATGGCCATGTCAGCATTCCACCAGATGAAAAGATCATTCTAGACAGCAGAATGATCATTGGGTAAGAGGGTAGAGTATGCTTCCTTACGTCAGATGGACAAATTATCTGCCTGTTTTTGAGAGGTTTCCTTGGAAGACAGCCACTTTCATGTACAAATTGCCCACAGTGGCACAGCTGAGAAGTTGGGGCAGAATCCAGAGCAGCCGCCTGACCCTAATGTGCCTTCCTTTGTGCCCTCTGATGTCCTGAATAAGCTGGGAAAGGCACACTTCTTACCTCATGTACCCTTGATTGGTACGATAAATGATTTGGTAGATAACTCCTTCAGTGAAAGATGAGATAGAAGGTGGGGATGTGGCTCAGTGGTAGAGCGCTTGCCTAGCATATGTGAAGCACTGGGTTTGATCCTTAGCATCACATAAAGGTATTGTCTGTCTACAACTAAATGTACTTGAAGAAATGTGAGTTTTTTCCAAACTGGATGAAGTACACAGCTCTCTGCTGTACACTCTGGTTTTCAAACTTGGATATGATGATCCGTCCTGGGTGATTGAATGTTTTTTATAATCAAGATACTTTTCCTCCTAGGGAAACATGCCTACCCTGCTGTATTCTTCTCCGTATTCCACCCTCGTGGCTCTTCATACTTCTATACATCAAAAAGTGGGACAAATGTTCTCAAGTTGAACACATTACTGAGGTGCCACATATCATTCCTCGAACCATATGCCCTGAAGGCTACATATCCACATCTTGCAGAGTCCGTGATTGTAGGCTTGTGTGTCCAGCTCACTAGCTTGGCTGTTTCAGAGACACTGGGGAACCACTGTCCCTTCTGAACTCTCATAAGGGTCGCAAAAAATATACAGAAGAAAGACAAATTTTAATGCTAAGCCAGGGTTATTGCTTCCTTATGCATTTAGATACGTTATAGCAATTTTTGGAAAATCTTACACAAGTCTGAGCATCCCTTACTCAAAAACACAGAATTCAAGATACTCTAATTTGAAAACTTTTGAACACTGACATGATACGAGTGGAAAACTTCACATCTGGTTTCACATGACAGGTAGCAGTCGAAACACTGGTGCACACATGGAGCTTAGCACCCAAGGAAGAAAGACTTGGCCTCTGAGCTTTCACGTCTGTCTGGTCGTCCACCCAGGTGCGCTCGGATGGCATGGGGGCACGCCAGATCTGACAATGGCAGGTTCCCTGCGAAGGCCCCATGTGAGGCCAAGCCCTGTGTGCATTTTCCCCTGTGTTTTTGCTTATCTCTGCTATGGTAAAAAGATACTGTAGAAAGTATACGTCCAAAAAACCCACAGTTGTTTCTATCGGCGATAGTAATACGGAGAGATCTGTGTTCATGCATAGCCCAGGAGAGCGAGCTCTGGGAGAGCCCTGCAGAAGTGTAATATGTCTGGAAACAAAGGTGGAGTGGCCACCATGCATGAGCTGAGGAAGCAGGCAAGCTGCTGGAGCTGTGCTGAAAGTGATAGTTAATTAAAACAATGCAGGAAATCATCAGGAAGCAAAAGCAGGGCCTTCAGCTTCATGGTGCACATGTGCCTCTTAATGCCATGCTGATCCTGAAAAGCATCTTTCATAAACTGAACATGGGAAGGAGTTGAAAATATTCAGGCTGAGGGCAGAAATTCAAAAGACGGGCACAGCTAGGCTTAGTTGCTGCAACCGTGGTCCCAGCTGTCCAGGAGGCACAGGCAGGAGGAGCACTTGCGCCCAGAGTTCGAAGCCAACCTGGGAAACAGCAACACTGCGTCACAAGAAACACGATGTTTTCAAGGTTTGCTGCTCATGAAGCAGTGGGGAAACCCTTTAATTAGCTTGCCAAAGCTGTGGCAGGTGCTGGATGCTTGAGCAAGTCTACAATGCTGAGGAAGCGCATATGTTTTGGCATTATCACCCCTGGAAGACGCTACACCTGATGGCAGCCACCACAAGGGTGCAGGATGCCAGGGACAGAACTGCTGGGACATGCTGAGGCCCACCCGAGTGAGAGCTTTCTGTGATGGGCATCCTTGCTGCTGTGCAGGAGTGAGTTTGTTCCCAGGTTACTAGAAAGCTCTGAAGGTCACAGATCCTCAGGGACATCTTTCTTGGTTGGTTTCACGCACATTGGGTACCAGCAGCTTGTACATGCTGTAGAGAAGCTGGGCTGGGTGGCAGCTGCAAGATCTTGCTATTCCTTGACAGTTGTGTTTATCCTTTAGCTGAAGTTCTCATTTAAAATCTTTTTCCCATGTGCTGCTTAAATATGACTTCACTAGTCCAGCCATGTGACCAGGAGGTCATCAGATGAAGATGATAGTCACACTCTGGAGTGACACAGTAGCAGCAGTGAGTAGAGGTATAAGTGAAAGGCTTTCAAGAGCAGTGGAGCGAGAGGGGCGCTGCTGTGGTATTCTGTGTGCTCGGGGCCGGTGACGGAGGACGGAGTCGTCATGCATGCCTAGCACGGTCTCTGGCTTGTGGCTCTGTGCAGTGACAGTAAACAAGGTGGTGGTTTTGAAGAATTGAGTCATTCAGGAAAAACTGCTATCTGATTTCCCCATGTGCCCCAAACGTGGACCATCAGAGTCTGAGCTGGAAGTGGCTATCAGAGCCCCCTCATCAGTAATGAGGTTCCAGTTCAGTTGAGTGACGCAAGAGCCTAAATGGCTGTGAATCCAGGTGATTGTGGTATAGCATCCGCAAAGATGACTTCAATGCTGCAGAAAGTGTCTCTGGAGGGAATAGAGGAATATGCATTTATAACAAAGAAATCGTGTCAACATATAAAACCAGACTCCAAGACAAACACCTGTGGACAGGGAGGAAGGCTGTGGAGGAAATGTTTTCACAAGCCTCCAGTAGAATGCCCCTTGCCCCTAGGAGACTGACTTCCTGGAGGTACTATGTCTGACGTTTTTTCTTTCAAAATACAGTGACCAGTAACATTTCCATCAACACCCAGTGTTGAGGCTGGAGAGTGGGGGCTGACACTATTCGGTGTTGCTGACAGCTGGTGCAGGTGTTTGGGGGATGCTACAGTGCTGCCTAAGTAGCCTGAGCACGTTGCTTTTTCACTGTTAATCATATGCTCTTTTTTCCACTGTTATCAGAATAAACCTGAGAATGATGGATTGTTAGCATGTATAGTGAAAGGAACTATGGTGGTGTGAATCAACCAGGGCCTGTCCGTGGTTGAGTTAGTGGTGGCTTTGCTTTATGATGTCTCATTGTTCCCAAGTTTTAAGAACAAAATCATTTAAAACATTATGTAGAACTCCTCTGGGGCTATGTTTGTAAGAGTTGTATAAGCTGTAAATTAATTTGCTATTTAGACTTGGGTCCCTCTTGAAAATATCTCATTATGTATTTATAAATATTTTAAAATCTGAAGGCCAAAAAAATCCAGAATGCTTCAGGTCCCGTGTTTCGAGCATTACAGTGCTCGGCCTGTGCTGTGTGAAAGCACAGGTTAAGTGTCACTTCATCTGCCTAAGACATTTACAAGGGCCACTCCATTTACCCACCTTGGATATTAAAACCATAATTTCCTGTAAGCCAATTGAAGCAGCATTTCTTAAATTTAGACTAAAATCCCCTGAAATGAAGCAGCTTAGTGGGAAGGTTAGACATTGCATTTTTGCTCCTAGAACTGTTTCTCAGCAGCTCCTCCGCCAAGGGCTGAAGGGGCTCACATTCCAGAGCTGACCTGTGATTTGCAGAGGAAAGCGCCTGCCTGGGAGCTTGGTAAGAAGGGTATCTTAGGTTGGTTGAAATGAGTGTGAGCAGAATCCCTGAGGTCTGGCCCTGAGATGTCCGGGGTCCCCAGGGTGCTGACAGCCTGCACAGTGGCGCTCACTGCCGTGTGCCCTGCCAGAACTCATTTTGGTTTTTCACATGACTTCTGATGTGACTTGAAATCACTCTCCTAGTCTGTTGTGAGGAAAGGATCAGTGGACAGAATCCAAGCTGTATTGTACTTTTTGGTGACTGTTTGATGTGGTTGCTTCCCTAGAGTTTGTCTACTACTTCATAGATTTGTCTTCATTTTGATGTTCACAGATGCCTGATTCAATAGAAAAGGCAGATGAGGAGACCTGCTGGACTTTGTGTGCATGTGAACCTGTCATCCCAGCTACCCTGGTACCCAATTTCTTCGCTTACAAATGAGGTTCCCCATAACCATGCCCACTGTCACCAGTGTCGTCTATGCCCCAGGCTGTTTGGAGTCCTGGTTATGAGGTGCAGCTTGGCACCTGAGTCAGACTGCATGCAGGCTGTGTATGTGATGCCTTTTCCTCTGTGAACACCCGCTGCCAGCTTTGTAGCTTTTTGTGGTCTGGAAAGTGAGGACCAGACACCAAACCTCTATTAGGTCCTGGAGCTCATATTGACGATTGAGTTCTAGAGTAGGCAGCACACAGGGTATGATTTCTAATTTAGGGATTAGTCACCATTATTTGCTCTTATTTTAACATTTTCGATAGAAGCAGTGTATGGAGGCATTCTTCCTAAAAGCAATATAAAAATTCCTCATCCCCTTTCCCCGGCCTTGAGAGAGGGTTACTCTGTCCTTATAGGCCAGGCTGGAAACGTGGACATCCCTGTTCCTTTTCCCTTGGCATGCCTACCCCAGTCTTCAGGGTGTGTCTGAATCCATCTGTCCTGCTGCCCCTTGCCTGGATCCCACAGCTCCTGAAGGGTCTCCTGCCTCCTCCCCGCCCCCCAGTCTGACCGGAGTTCTCTGGCCCCTCACTTGAGCGATGAGGTCTGTAGATGTGCATGAGGCCCCATGTGACCTCCCCTACGGGCCTGCTGCCCTCTGCTCATGTCCCTTCTTCCTGGCTCACAGGGCCTTGGTTCTCATGCCTGGAACTTGTGTTCTTCCTGCTTGGTTTCTCTGCCTTTTTCCAAGGCGCTACCACCTTTTCTTGCCCCGGGGGATTTCTTGGTGCAGTTATTCATCATTGTCTGCTTCCACTTGGTAAATAGTTGAATAAATGAGTAAAATTTTAAAATGTCAGTTCAAAGTACCCTCCCACACACTTAGCTCTTAAAATCCTACATTGCTCACTGGCCGGGGAGACTGCTGAGGGCTGAAGTTTGTGTGCCTTTGATAGCTGCGTGGTTTGCAGTTTATATAAGTGGAGCTACTACGTATGGTCCCAGCTGTTTTTTTTTCTTGTTCATTTGGGTTGATGACACGGTGCTGCTTCTCTGCTCTCATAACCCACTCTACTGAGAAGAGGCTCCAGCAGAAAGGCTGTGTCTTATGGCTGATGGTTAACCACCTATCCAAGGTTTGTGTAGAGAAACTCGTGGCAAGAGTGAGCCAGCGGGTGGAGGTCTTGGATAGCAGCCCGAGGCATGTTCTAGGGGATGCCCTGGAGTGGGGAGCAGGTGTGGGAGATGTGCCTTCTCCCAGACGTCCCAGAGCAGGGCACGGCAAAGCAGGGAAAGCTGTGGAAGGGCAGGAAATGGCTGGAACACAGCAGGCCCCCTCTCTCCAGCATCTTAACCTGGCTCTGTGCACAGGCATTTGCATCAGTATCTCCCCCCGCCCACCCCTACCTGTGGCCCAGAGGTCTCAGGATGAGAGGTCTCGGGAGGAGGCTCACTGCTGGTAGTGGCCACACCCAGAGCACCTCTATGGGGTTGGTGGTTGATTGACCTCTCAAATGTGCCAGTCTCCTGACCGGCGGCATCCTTCAGATTCAAGGACAGACTGAGGGGACAGAAAAGGATAAAAAGGTATGGTTTGAGTGTCACAGTGAAAATCACATCTCCCCATCAGTGGCTCTCCTGGTGCTGGGATTGTGTTCCTGGGGTTGAGGGAGGTTGCTCTGTTGATGGTTGTGCTTCCCTTGTGTCTTCAAGCTGTTTAGTGCTGGGGATCATATGAAGCCATAATCTTAATAAAGAGCTGCTGTGTTTGGATGTTGTTGCCTGGAGGTGAGTTTAGGTGATGACAACTCTATTTTAGTGTCAGATGTCTTCCAGAGAATGAGTGCTGCTCTTTGGGTTTTTTCTCTGGTCTTTCTCATGTCAAAGCTATTTTTTCATGTGTTCAATGGAGATGCCACTCAACACCTGCGTCTTTATCCACGTTCTCCACTCTGGGTTGTCTTTTAATACATGAATATAGGGAAAATCCCAAATGGTATTTCCCATTGAGTTATTGTATACTACAGAAAGTGCAGATACAAATTCTCATTTTTAGAAAACAAGCCTGTGGCTGTAAACTTGCATTGTATTTTGTCTTGATGGCTTACTTCCCTAAAACATACTGAAGATTTGAAATGAGTTACCACACTTAAGAGGTCAGAAGCCAGATTAAGTTAACAAGCCACGATTCATTCTATAAAGCCATTTTCACTGGGGAGTCTAGGAAAGCGTCCTGGTGGATTTGGGCGTAATGACCAAAGGATGCTTTTTTAAATGTCATAAAGCGTAGCGAGGGAGCTGTTATAGCCCTTACCTTTTGTTTAATAGTTACTGTTTTCAAAGGAAAACAAGTGCTTGGGTGTTATGTTGAGCTGCTGTCCTTCAGAAAAAGGCCTGGGAGGACGCATCACCCGTTTGAGGCATCTGAGGATGGGCATCTCCTCTGTTGCCATCCAAGCAACATGGATTGTATCCTGTGCTTCATAACCTTCCAGTGACAGCTCGTTCTTCCCTGGCAGTGGAGATCGAATTTGTAGTAAACAGTGCCACACAGCTGATTAGTTGCCTGGCTTTTAGACCACTTAATTAAAAGATGTTACTTGATGATTATAGTGTTCGATGATAAAATTGTAATGCAGTTGCTCATTATTTGTAGACTCCTGGCCCTCCTGGAACCCGCATCACTTTGTGATTCTTTCCTGTAAATGCACTCGGCAAGCAAGGTACTCATAGGAAAGCTGCTGAGGCACCTAAGGGTTTGGCTATAGATGTCAGCAGGACTGTGCCCAGAGTTGACTTTTGACTGTGTAGGGCCAGGTTCTTCCAGAATTCCCGGCCCGATGGGGTGGTGGCCACTGGCTGTTGAGCATCTCAATATTGTTTCTTTTGTACGCAACACAAAGCCTCTCACACTGAGGAAAATGTGCTGGGAGGTTCTAGGGCTCATGGAATCAGTGACACCTCCAGTATCCACTTTGATGAATGGGCAGGAGGCAGAGGTGCTTCTGAGAGATAGCAACAGGACCCTGGTGAGTCTGCGGTGGGGGAGCAGGCTGGCAGCCAGGCTTCAGGGCACTGTCCCTTCAAACTGTGCTCCAAGACTGCCAGAGGCCGCTGGATGCTGGGCCTAACCCTGCTGGTCTTGCCCTCAGACAGCAGTCTCAACACAGAGTGACAGATGGTCAATGTAGGATGTCCACACTTCTTTAGGAACATGAGTTGGGGGAACTGGAAGGAAAGAGTGGAGAGTGGGCCTGTCTTCATGTGTCTGCCAGGAAGTGACAGGGAATCCTCTAGTTTTGGTTCAGACTGCTCTGGCTTCCTATGAACCATGCTGTGGTTTGGGTGTGTCCCTGACAGTCATGATGAGCTGGATACTTCATCCCCCAAGTCATCTGTAAACAGTATTTTGAGGTGGACCTTTGGGAGGTAATTAGGATTGCACGAGGTCTTGAGGACGGGGCCCCGTGGTGGCATTAGTGACCAGTGCCAAGCTCTCACCACATGACGCCCTCCACCACATTATGATGTAGCAGTAAGACCTTCACTAGATGCCAGCACCATGCTGTTAGGATTCCCACCTCCAGGACCAGAGCTGAACACAGCTCTTGTCTTAATAAATTACTCAGTCTGTGGTATTCAGTCAAGCAACAGAAAACAGGCCAAGACTTGGATGTTGAAGGTCATTTTTTCTTCTCCGCAGCATTATCATCATCCTGTAATACTTTAGTTCCCATTGTGTGTCAAGACTATACTTATACAGTAGAAAACTACTAGAGAAATATAGGTTCATGATGACCAAGTTCATCAGTAGAATTACAACATGAAAAGTGAAAAGACATGATTTCTGCATCTGGAGGGCAGGTGGCAGATTTTTCAAACCTACACTGATCATTTATTGAACTAAATACAAATATATGTGTGTAGGTACCTGTGCATATTACTTTTGTCCTTTTTAACTACAGGTATTCTTAAAGGACGTGGCTGCAATAGTAATGAAAAGCAATGGGCATACAAAATAATAACGCTAGGGAACAATGACAACCCCACGCCCCTTGTCTTCACATTCATTTTCCACTTTTTATTTTTTAAAGCTGTAGGTGGACACAATATCTTTATGTGGTGCTGAGGATTAAACCCAGTGCCTCATGCATGCAAGGCAAACCACTGAGCCACAATCCCAGCCCCCCATTTTCCACTTTTTGAAAGAGTCATAAAGCTGGGGGAAACTTGAGCAAAGTCATCCACGACAAGGCACTGTGCTGTCCAGTGCACATCTGATGCTGGCTGGCTCTTCCTGGGGCGTGGGGATGGGGGGGTGAACAGTTACCAGCCCATGAACTGGGGCTTCCAAAGAAGTCTTTGGCTCCAAAAAGTTAGACTTGGAAAACATTGTAATTTTGTCTACAAATTTAGGTAAAATTTTAAAACTCAATTTTTTAAACTTTCAAGATTTTAGAGATGAAAATCATCTGAATGAGAATGTTTTAACATTGTAGAGCAGAGCCGCTCTAAGTTGTCCTGACCACTTGAAATTGAGTGTATTCTGTTTTACATTGTGTTTAGATTGCGCTCAGGTTTGGCGGAGCCAGGAGGTGCACAAAGGATGGCTAGGGATATGGTCCCAGCCACGTCTTTCATGGGCTGAAGCTGTTCCTTCTGATTCTAGCCCATAGCTGATTGTGAAGACATGGAAAGGTAGATAAAGCAAATGAAAAACAGTATGCAAACATTTGAAATGATCTGATCTATGTTTTTGATCATAGAAATGACTTATAGATAATATAAGCGAAAAAAAAAAAATCCAAACACTATATACTAAATTGGGTAGATGAGGGAGTTACATTGAAGAAACACTTTTCATTTTATATGGCTCTTAAAATAGTTTTCATAAATGGGCATGTGTTGCTCTTATCAAAGGAAAGGAAGACAATTATTAAAGGTCATAATAGTATATTAAGATACCCTGTTTTTATATTGTATTTTTATTAGAACTTGTGTCTTCAGTTGCATTTTTTAAAGTCCACATCACACTGATTATTGAAGAGTATTTTTTTTCTTATGAATTTGGGGATTTTTTTCCTGGCCTATTAATTTATTAGGGGCCTTTTTGCTGAGTTTGTAAAGACCTGTCCAGGGAAGGAGGAAGTGCAGTGGTACTCTGTGTAGCTCTGCATGTTAGGCCAGGCACGTACCATAGCCCGAACTAATTTGCCTTAATCTGGAAGAAAAGCCTTCAGTCATAGATATAAAGCACAGCAGCTATCCAGAGGTGATGCCTCCTAGCTGGGCATGGTGTCACATGCCTGTAATACTAGTGACTTGGCAGGCTGGGGCAAGAGGATCTCAAATTCAAGACTGTCATAAGTAACTTCGAGAGGCCCTATTTCAAAAAATAAAAGGGCTTAGGATGTGGCTCCGCGATAAAGCACCCTTGGGTTTAACCCTAGTACCACACCAGAAAGAAAAGAAATGCCTCCTTCAGAGCCCTGGCCACCAGTTGGCTGCCGTGAAGCTCTCCAGTGATGGGTTCTCATGGAGCCCAGGTGCATCTTCCCAGAGAAGCAATGTTAGGTGAGCTATTTCGATGCCAGTATGTGGAACACATCTGTGGGAAGACCCTCTGAGTTCCAGGGAGGGAGACGCCCTCTGCTCCCTTTGTTTCTTTATTTTTATGTGGTGCTGAGGATCGAACCCAGTGCCTCAAGCATGCAAGGCAAGCGCTCTACCACTGAGCTACAATGGTAGCTCTTGATCAGCCTGTATAGTGCTGGAGGCTGTTGTCCTGGGCTCCTGCCTGGCTCTTCACATGCTGGCTTTGTATCACACGTGCGAGATTTTCAGGACTTGGATTCTGCCTCTCTGAAATGAGAAAGCGGAGCCCCGTCACAGGCCTGTGTGAACATTGAGCGGACTATCTACATCTGGTGCTTGAAAGTATGTTGGGTGCTTAGTAAAACTTCAACTACTAGCTGCTGTTGCTACTGTTAGCTTTACCGTGGTATTTAGTGTGTATATTTTACAGCAGGCTAATGTATATGCAGTTACCTATCTTGCTCTCCGAATGTACCATTGTTCCTAAGCTGCAAATGACCAAATTGGAGATCACCTGCACAAGACGGGAGAAATGAAGGATATTTTCCCGCTTGCAGGAGGATTCCATGAATGATGCATGACAGGGAGACTTCACTGGAGTTGCAGTTACTCCATTAAGCCCTGGAGATGGGAATCGGCATAACTGCTTGCTATTTACTTGACTCCATTTATGTTGTGTTGATACCTAGCCAGGCTCCACTTGCTGTCAGGAGTAGCAAACTGCAGGTGTGTTCATTGCAATTTCTAGTAACTGTTTCTTCAGGTGTTAACACAGCTAGACTAGCTAAATGCTCATCTAATGGTGCACAGAGGGTGGTCTTGCTGTGTGGTGGTAAGTTTTTGCTTTTGGAGTTTTTTCAGCTGTGCTCACTGCTGGGTCAAAGCTGCTTGGCTTAGCAAAGACTGCTCATGAGGCTGCGTCACCAAGGCTGATCACACTCATATCTGTTTTAATTTTTCTTTTCACCTCCATTTTCCGTATCAAGGCACCCTTTTTTTTCCCTCTGTGTCTTTAAGCGTAGAAATTACCTCATGTTCCTGGAAGTTGCTGAGTTGATGGTCCTTGATGGGAATTTGTGTTCTTTACGAGACGCGGTGTGGTCACAAGTGCTTAGCTTCATCTTGGCACCTAGTCTGGAAGTTGAGGAATGGGTCTGTCTTTATTAATCATTAATTTACTGTTACTGATTCTTGAATTAATTCTCAAGTCCATGTGGATTCTGCTTATTGGGATTGTTTTTTCACTCCACCCAGCTTATCCTGGAGTTTTTCTTAGGAAAATGGCAACACAGAAAGATAATCTAAGTCTGTTCATAATTGAGGGCACACAGACTGGAACAAGGAGAAATGGTCTTTTACCAAATTGGGGAAAATTCCAGTTTGTGTTGGCAAGGGTGTGCAGAAGCCAGTAGTGCTGAGGGGCAGCTGGGCACCATGTTAGAAGCAGATTCTTCACCCACATGTTTGGCACCTGGTTTTGTCCCAGAGCTATGGCCTTGGGTAGCACAGAACCTGTCCTTACCCCTGTGGGGCATTGCTATGAAGAACTGATTAAAATATTTAAAGCAGCATATGGCCAGTGCTGTGTGCATATTGAACAAACGAAAGACAGTTGCGTTTTGTTGGTAGGAATGCAAATTGGCATATCCTTTTTGGAAGGCCTTCAGGTTTTCAAAGAGTGAATAGCTCCGATTTTTTTTTTCTAGACGTGTCTTCGAGATATTTTCCACTGTATAAAAATGGAACAAAATATGGTCATAATGTTCATAATATAAGATTAACTCATCAGAAGGTGCAGATGCCCTATGTATGTACCTATGCGAGCATTGATGCGGGAAAAGATCTGTAGGCATATTTGTAAACAGACATTATAGAACATGCATGTTTTGATTCTACCTTTGGAAATGTATGTGTAGTGGACATAATTTACATGTAACTGTGTTAGTCCCTTTGCAATGAAGGTGTTGATGGGTGACAGGGCAGGGAGCAGCCTTGCAGATGGAGCGTGAACAGGGACTTGGCCTTTTTTTGCTGTGATGTTAGCCTTGTTCTGTGTAACAGTGTGCTCTTAATTTTTCATTAAGAAATTGTAGTGAACCGGTATGTCAGGTGTGCTGGGGCTACGGGCAGAGAGAATGTCTAGGAGGGAGACAGGAGGGGTTCAAGTCAGACCTGGGTCTGGATCCCACCAAGCCCCAACATTTATTTGGGCAACTAAGTTGACATTTCTCTGTACTGTGCTTCAAGTTCTTAATCTAAAAATACAGTACTTGTTGGGTTAGATTTAAGTAAGTCTACATCTATAAAAGGGTCAGAACAGTTGTGACAGATGAAATACACTAGTGAATCGTGAGCTTTGTCATTGGCAGGGGAGAGGGGGAAGGCCTTCAGCCATAGCCAGGTCTCTCAGGGCAGACCCAGGAATGCCCACAACTTGGTCTGAGGAGGTAATGAGGCTGCCTACCAGATCCAGAGATTGACATGCCCCTCTCCCTGCCTCTTTTCTTGTGTTTTGCAAATCTACAAGGAAAAGGACCCTGGGTCTGAGTTTTCTCTAGCACAAAACTTAAATACAAATGTAAGGTGGTAGATTAAATTAATGAGTTTAGTGTCATTCATTTACATTTTGTGACTTTATTAGTTCTCATAACTACCATTTTGTAAATGTAATTGAAAATTTCTTATAGTAAATAGTTCATAAACTTAAGATATTTAATTACAGGTGTTACTTCCCAACTATTATAAAATGTAGAAAGAAGACCTTGTAACCAAGACAGCAAATGACATGTTACTGAATCTTAGAAGAATATTCTCCCCCTGACTTCTGGTTTGGGAGCTTCCTGTCCCCACTTATCCTTGTTCTGAATCTTCTTGTCCTTGAGATGGTCATGGCTAGTTCAGGACTTTGTTTCCATGTGGCTCTTAAACATGTCTTTATCATTGATTATTGGAGCACATTAGTTTCCCAGGGCTGCTATAACAAAGACCCACAGAGTGGCTGGCTTTAAACAGTGGAAATGTATTCCTTTGATTTGGAGGCAGAAGTTCAAACCCACCGTGTTGGCAGCACTCATGCTCCAGAGGCTGTGTGTTGTACCTGCTCCTGGCCTTGCTCCAGCTGCTAAAGGCTGCAGCAGCCCTGGGCGTTTATCTACCTGGAGGCCTGTCCCTCCTCTCCCAGTGTCTGCCTCTCCTGTTAGGATGCCAAGCCCTGGATTTGGTCTACCATAAGCCAGTGTGGGCCCATCTTGACTGCTTCTGTAGAGACCATTTCTGAGCAAGATGACAGCATAGGTACCAGGGGCTGTCTTTTGTGGGGGCAGTTGAGCCCACAACAGGCATGAGGGCTTATAATTTCTGACTTGGACACTGAATCTTTGTAGTGGACTGTAGTGGAGGGAGAAGATGGTGGTAGCTCTGTGAAAACGCCTGTTGTTCATTCCAAGGTTTTGATTTGTTGGGGTCTTTAACGAGGCCAGGAGAATAACATACTTTCCAGTGTTTTGAGCTGTTCATGTTCTTGTTTCACGCAGGCTTTTATAATTTAAGCAGTTTATATCTGGTTGGTTCTATTTTAATTCTTAAAGGTAGGATAATTGTTTGCAGATTTATGTTTTTTGATACACCAGTTACTTGATTCAAATGAGATTCTTTTTGCAAATTTTAACTTTATTCTCCAATTTGTTCGTTATAAATCTTTGCAATATGTTAATGTTAAAAAGCAAGCTTGCATTTATAGTCCACCTATGAGAACTTAAACTACATTAAAGGCTTGTATTTGAAAAATTAGAAACAAATGTGATGTTTATCTAAATTGTGGCCTCACTTAGCTGCATATTGAAGTCTTTTATTAATGATAAAAATTTATGATTATTCACTAATTCAGTCAACAGGTAATTATTGTTGGATATTATTTCAGAGATGGGATATAGCCTGAATTACCCAGCGGTGGAGGGTTAGGCTGTGAGGGAAGAGGCTGCCCACATAGTCAGATGGCCCATGCTGTGCAGGCAGGCAGGTCTGGGTGTTTTTGTTTACTATAATCCAGCCTCTGGAGACAGCCCTGTGGATGTGGGTGGGAGGAGCATCCCTGGGTGGAGGCCAGATTCAGTGCAAAAGTCCTGTGGGGGGATAGAGGTGGGAGACAGCTACACCACAACAGCCTGCGGGCCTAGGGGAGGCAATGGAAAATGTGCTTATCTTTTCAGAACTCTCAGCCCCAGACTTTGGCCCAGGAGGTGTTGTATAGTGTCTGTCATGCAAAGTTTTTCTTAAAACTTGGCAGCTAGGTGGCATGGCATAATGTCATTTTAGATTCTTACATATAAAGTTGAGCAGACGCCTGGGCAGTCTCCATCTGCCCTGAGGCGGGAGAGTCAGGACTTCCATCCCCTTCACTGGTCTGCTTCCTGGCGGTGGTGCTTACTCCTTTTAGCCATTGGTGAGACTGCAGGAGCAGGCCTGGCTGTTGGGGTTTGTGGCTCCATACACCACACTCGGAACAGGGAGAGGAAGTCAGAGGAAAGTCATCGTGTTTCTGAGGCAGGTGGTAAAACACCCTGGGAACTCCGAAGTGGAGTCATGATACACAGTATCAGGTGGGCGCTCCCGGTCAGAGGCATCACCAGCAGCCAACTCTGCCTCCGGGAGGGCCTCTCGCCCGCAGGAGGCCGCCCACCTGTGTGTGCACCAGGGCATGCGCGTCTGTGAACACAAGGGTGGATCTGCTTACATGCGCTGAGATGCACCTGTGCTTTCAGGCCCACGGATGACAGCAACCAGCCGCCGGGCCGAGGTGTGCTCTCCATGCATGGGCTGACCTACGGTGTCATCCGGGTGGACTCGGAGGAGAAGCTGTCTGTGCTCACGGTGCAGGACGTTGGCCTCGTCATGCCTGGAGGTGAGTGTGAGCCAGGGGCTGTGTCGTCCGCAGCCCTAGCCTTGGGCTCAAGACCGAGCAGGTGGCATGTGCTCTACTGACACATCGCCATTCTCCTCTTCCATACCACATCTTGGCCCTCTGCGAGCCCTCTGGCTGAGCACTGAACTTCCTGCTTTTCAAAGTCTCCATTAAGCCCTAAACACTTGAAGCAATGTTTCCTCTCCTGATAAAAGAAAACCCCAAATATTTGAGGAGCTGTGGAATGAGGGGCATCTCTGCACACCAAGACCCTGGGAAGGCGGCATGGCTGTGTCCCAGACTGGTACCCGGGCAGCTTTCCCGTTTCTACCCCAGAGAGAAGCTTCCGATCTACCATCTTGACCTTAACCAAAGTGGGACACCAGGCTCATTTTTCTAGATGCACTCAAGGCTCTGAGCAGATGTGTGACAAGTGAGGAACATCACTCTCTGTAATCTGTGAAGCCTGTTTTTAGGAGTAAAACCTTTTCATGAAGTTGAACATGTCTGCAACCACATGGATGGCTTCTTGGTTTAGGCTCCCTGTCTTGCCATACCCCACCTGCCCCTGACTCGCACATGGTGTGCTTGGGCATCTCCCGGGAGCCTCTCACAGGACCCTCTCACAGGACCCCCTCACAGGACCCCAGCCCACCTGCTTATTTGTAGAAAGCTCTTACCTGGTTCTGCCCCAGAGGACCACATGTATCATGTAGCCCCCTTACTCTTCAGTTGGGGTCCCTACCCAGAATTTGGATGTGTTCCCTCTGCATGCACCTCTGCATAGCAGGACATCACGTCTGCATGTCCAGCATGTGCCACAAACTGGGTTTTCACAGTATCTTAGGGATCCCAGCACTGAGGCAGTACCTGCTGGGTTGAGGCCATGTTCTGCAGGGAGGCTCACGGGTGTGGAGGTCCTCAGGCTCCCTCTCCTGTGTGTGCTGGGTAGGCTTTCTTCAGAAGTACTCTTGCCATTTCGCTTGCCATATGTGTAGCATAAAAGAAGGAAACCCAGCCCTGGCACTGCTGGTCCTCAGTGTCCTGTCATTCAAATGTCACTATAAATCTCTTGCCTTTTTCACCCTTGCAGACTCCCCAGCATCACAGCAACGTCTTAATCCTTGCATGTCTCCAAATTGTGCATGTCCCAGGCCCATTCATGCTGCTGAGCATTAGCCAGGCCTACCTGGCTCCATTTCCTCCTTTACTTGAAAACTAGTTGTTTAAAAAAAAAAAAAGACTCCCCAGTGTGGAAGCCTCAAAAGACTTAGGTCACAAAATAGAAAATCACCTCTGTCCACCAGAGGCATCCACAAGCATCCAGGTTTCCTTTCAGAAAGACTCCAGGACTTGCAGAAATGAACAGGCGGGTGTGTCTGTGTGTCTGTCTTGGAGTGGTGGCTTTCCGTGCATGATGATAGTGTACTATACACATCTTCACGTTCTGTATCTTTAAGTTCAAAGAGCTTGTTTTCCAGGCAGCATGGCGTTCAACTTGACTACACAATAACTGATTCACACTCTCCCCTTTGGAGTTTCTCACCCTATGGGAGTTGCTACTTGCCTAGGTGTGAGGAGCAGTTAACAAACTTCTTGGAAGTGAGACTTTTGTTTCAAAGGGCCTGTCCACGTAATTCAGTACTGCTACTTGCTGTTCAGAAAGACTGAGGATTTGTCATCCTGCTAGTGGCAGATGGCAGGACCTCTTCTCCACTTCCCAGTGTGCCCTCACACTTCATTTTTACCAAGCTGGTGAGTGAAGAATATTTCAGCGTAGCTCTGCTGGGAATTTTCCTTCCTGTGAGTGTGGTTAACTTTCCATGTTTCCTCTGGTTCCATTTCTGAGACCCCTTAACCCCAACCTAGGAGTTCTTGGGAGTCCAGGCTCCAAGCAGCCCACGGTTGCTTGCTACACACACCCACTCACTTCCTGAAACGTCAGACTTGTGGTTTACAGCGGTGGTGGGCCGGTGCTGATGTGCACAGGTCAGGATGTGTGTGGCACAGGCGAGTGGGAACTTAGCATCGCTAAAAATAGCCAGAGCCCTCTGGTGAGGGTCTCTGTAGGATCCACCTTGACCAGGCATGTGAAATCAAGTCCTGTACAATTTCCACAGGATGTTAGAGACTTAAGTTCCACTTTGCACTTAGAGATGCCTTGAGCAACTTAGAAACAAGTATTTTGTGCTGCTTAGGCTGCAGAGTCCAGGTTTTGTTTTGGAAGTGGCGCTCATTCTGATGTGTGTAGCCAGGCTCCCCAGCACTCATTTCGAGTACCACCCTCTTCTCTAAATTGAATACAGTTTACACATTACAATTAAAGCAATTGCAGTGATTGATGTCACCACAGTGGTATCAGGCATTTTGCCACAACATGAAAGCATTGTGACTGTCGGGGGAAGATGAGTACCTGGTGGTGTGTTCATTCTGTTCCTTTGTGTCCTTGTTGGATTTCCTGCATTCACCCATCCGTTCTCCCCACCTTGACCCTGTGTGTTCTCCCCTTTGCTCTCAGCCATCATGTGTTCAGTGAAGCCAGATGGGATTCCTCAGCTGTGCAGAACGGACGAAATCGGAGAGCTGTGCGTGTGTGCAGTGGCGACGGGTACCTCATATTATGGCCTCTCCGGCATGACCAAGAACACCTTTGAGGTAGGCTGATGGAGAGTCTTCTGCCAGGAGATTTGTCCACGGTTCTCAGATAGGCATTGTTGGGGGCATAGAAACAGCTAAGAAATGTGAGGCACTAACTTTTCAAAAGTACTAAAATACCTGCACACTCTCCTAACCATTTTTATTTTTGATGAATTTGGCTTATCAGTATTTTGATCTCAATTTCAAAAAATCACTATTAAAGACCCTCTGTCACTATTCTCACTTATACCTGTTTAATAAACATGCCCACTGACATGTGGATGATGAAAGAGCAGGGGCATGAGTGGCCTCAGCCAAGGCGGCCAGCTGGACACCCCTGCACAGCCTCTTGGCCTCTGCTCCTCTTGGCTGGGTGTGAACTTGTGAGAACTTGAGCAAATGTGTGTGGTCTCAGTGGCACAAACTGGTGTGTGGCCCTGTGCACTGTGGGAGTGATGCGTAGGGGAGGTGCGTACGTGTTTGCAGATGGTGGAGGGCAGACGTGGCCTCCAGCATGCCGAGCTGCATCACAGTGTTCTTGCAACTTGGATCTTAGCAAGTGATGCCTGGCGGTCGGAGCCGTGCACAGTGTGGAGCTGTAGGAAGGAAAGCGGAAACTGCTGGGGGGGCGGGGGGGGACACGTTCTTAAACATCTCGAACTTGGGACATAACTGGAGCTAGGTGGAGTCCAAATCAAAACTCCCTCTCCTTTCCCATGTTGAAGGAAAAGAGATTTAGAGTTACACTCATTTGTTGTTCTTCTCAGCATGGTTTCTAACAAGAGGAAGTAACATTTTGATGGACAAGGATCTGTCCGTCTCACTAACTCTGGGTGCTTATGATATACCTTGATTGTCTTACCACCTTTATTCTGTAGTTGTCTAAACCAGAACTAGCTGGCATCTGTTAGCATAGTGTCATTTCTGGCTATGACCTGTTCAAAGACTGGGAGCCTGTAAGAGGAGCTGGCCTGAGGCCCCTGCGCATGGCCCAGGTGACACGGCCCAGATCCCGGGAGAAGCATATTTTCGTGTTTGAAGACGGCTAATGTCTGTACTCTGACCTCTGCAAAGGCAGGGGGAGTTGGAGATGGGAAAGCAAGTTGTCACCTCAAGGAGAGGTGGTGCCAGGTAGACCCACTGACCCCATGAAAGGTGGGCTGATTGGAGCCTGTGTGTCCCCAGGTGTTTCCCATGACGAGCTCGGGCGCTCCCATCAGTGAGTACCCTTTCATACGGACGGGCCTGCTGGGCTTCGTTGGTCCCGGAGGGCTCGTCTTTGTGGTGGGGAAGATGGACGGCCTGATGGTGGTCAGTGGGCGTAGACACAATGCCGATGACATCGTGGCGACAGCCTTGGCCGTGGAGCCCATGAAGTTTGTCTACAGAGGAAGGTCGGTTGCCCTCATCTGTGAATTAAGTATGCTTATTTCTGTAGACCACACTCTGCACATAGCTGTGAAGGATTTGTAAGTGGCATAGATCCCTTAAACTTATTTTGAATCCCATTTCCTCTTCCGTAAAATTGAAGCAACTGGACTGAGTGCTGAGATTTCCTCTAGTTCTGGATGTCCACGATTTTACACAAGTTTCCTAAGCCCACAAGTGTATTTTTGTTAACCTCTAAACTAAGTGAAAATTTCCATTGGAAATACTTTTAATAGATAACTTCACAAAATGCATGGCTGAACATCCTGGAGTGGGCCCTAAAGACCGAGATCACGGTCATCCTTAGCGTGGAAGAGCAGACACTCAGGTGCTGCTTGCGTCTCCTGCAGACTCCTCCCTCCCTCCTCCCTCCCTGCCTTGCTGCCCACATCACAGAAGCTTAGTAAATTCTGTAGCTCCCTGGTTTTTTGTTTATTTGAAGGAAGTCAGTAATTACTTAGAATCTTACTTCATTTTGGCAAGCTAATAGGAGCAGGAGAAAGGAGATACTTGGCTACAGCATCACCACCTTGGAATTATTTTTAAAACTAGAACCTATTTGTGAGAGGTTTCCTAGAGATGCAGAGTGGCCACATTTCTGTGCTGACCATATAAGGCAGGTGGATTTAGCAGGAAGCAGCCAGTTCGAAAAAGAAAACTCAGCAGATGCAAACTCAAGGCGGGAATGGTATGGGTTTCTATAAGCAATTGCCATGATCCTGTGTGGGCTCCTTGTGTCCGCACTGAAAGAACAGCCTTGTCCTCACCACCTGCAGGCACAGCAAGCAGCCTCTGAGGGCATTGTGGGTGATTCACCTGCTGGACCCCTGGGCTTCTTAGCCTCCGTGGTCTACTTGCATTGGTGCATGTGTGGGAGTTGGAGTTGGCTTGCCTCTGAAGGAGGCACAGGAGCTGTCAGGCTGTGTGATCAGCCACAGTCATGCATGCCTTACTGGGGCACGAGGTCTTGGAAGCGCTGCTGCCTGTGCTCATCACGTGTGTCCCTCTGTCCCCACAGGATAGCAGTGTTCTCGGTGACCGTCCTTCATGATGAAAGGATAGTGATCGTGGCAGAGCAGAGGCCGGACTCCACAGAGGAGGACAGCTTCCAGTGGATGAGCAGGGTGCTTCAGGTTGTGCGATCTTGCCCTGAAGCTTTCTGCTTTGTCTGGGTTTCAGCTTCCCTGACTCGCTGTTAGGGATAGGGCTGCCCCTCGCCAGTCGGGGCTCAGCCCCACAGCGCTCCACTTGATCAGAAAGCCCATCAGGTGTCCAGGAAACTAGCCAAACCACTCGGGGCGGGGAGGTGTCAGGTGCCCCAAGGCTGATTCCTACCATTCACGTTGGGGAGGTCACAAGTCAGTTTTTTGCTGGGATTTTTTGAGGATGTGCTTTCTCTCCTCCAAATTCTTATTTTTGTGGTCCTGTGTAAAATCCAGCTCAGTGGGTTTGGCCAGCAGCTCCTGCACTGGCACTCCTGCACCCACAGAGCGGTGTTCCCACCATACCTGCTTTTGTATGTTACAATATTTTAGGTGTTATTCACTAAGTATGCTATTTACTAAATGTTTCTGTTCATCATTCCTATTATGATTCCCTCTTAATTTTTTAGGCAATCGACAGTATACATCAAGTTGGAGTTTATTGCCTGGCTTTGGTGCCGGCAAATACCCTTCCCAAAACCCCTCTGGGTGGAATCCACTTGTCAGAAACGAAGCAGCTCTTCCTGGAGGGCTCCCTCCACCCCTGCAACGTTCTCATGTGCCCCCACACTTGTGTCACGAACTTGCCTAAGCCTCGCCAGAAGCAACCAGGTACGTGTCACGGCACCACGCTCAGGAGGGCCCATGTCCAGGGCACCTGGGTTTCTGCCTGCCTGCTCTTCACAGGGCCACGCACTGCTGGAGCATGACTACCTTCCCACAAGGCGGGACCTGTGGACAGAGCACGGGGGGAGGATGTGTCTGGTCTTTGCAGGGGACATCAGCACTTGATGCAGATGAGATTTTGCACGGCCACCAGCAGGGTGGCCTTTGGCAAGGCACAGACCCCCGTAGGGTTCTACTGGTAGACTCTCCTTGTTGGTAGAATGATCCATCCTTGTGTGTGACTCGGAAATCCAAGCAGGTGACACCTGGGGAAACAGTCAGAAGCATGTATACCTTTCCTTGTGATGATGTCAGATTACAAATCCGCTTAGTGCTCTGCAGTTTGAGAACACATGATCCATCATCTGACTGGATGCTCACATTGCCCCAAGGTCTCTGTCTCCATACCTATATGGAGGGACTTGGGCTAGATGATTTCTGAAGCTCCTCTGGAGTAAATATTTGAAATGACTGTAAGGGGTTTGTTGATGCTTGGAATGAAACTCCTAAAACTTAAAATGTTTGTAGACCACCCCATCGCCTTTTCCATTGGATGAGTTCTTAAGAGTGCGTGTAATCATGAAACTGAGAGAAGAGTGTTAGGAGACCTTTAGCTCATCCTGAGCTAGCAACTGTGTCATAAAACATCAGAATGGGCACAGCGCCACAGCTGCATTCCCTGGGGAGATCCTGTCAGAATAGCAAGAGGACATAGTCTGAGCAAGTGCCCAGAACTCCCAGCACTTAAGACAGGCCTGGACTCTTGTTCAGGACCATGTATCTTGCTCTGAGATGAAATGTCTATTTTGTCCCCTGCATGAATTTAAGGGTTGTATGGTAGGAATTCAGCAACGCTAGAGATTGAAGTTGTAGATGTACAGAGGTTTAACTCTATGAATGGAGCAGGAAGAGAATGAATGTGGATTTCGCATGCACATGTTGTAGAGAGCAGCATCTCAACTTCACATTTTCAAGTGGTGTGGCTGAATCACCATAGGAGCTTTCCAGGTATACCCCGTCACTTCACATGGGGAGAATTTGATTCTTGCTAAGAACAGATTTTCTAAATCAGATGCAGCCGTGATTAGGGAAATGAATTCCTAAGTCTGTACGGGA
>CM053410.1:5580052-5647034 GCA_028644305.1 Xerus rutilus | reverse complement strand
CAGTTCCTCCCCCTCCCATCCCTCCCTCCCTTTCCTCTACTCCACTGTTTGCCTTTGTCTCCATGAAATCCCACCTTTCTTTATCCTTACATTTGTCTGGCTTCTACATACAAGAGAACATTCAACCTCTGATTTTCTAAGTTTGACTTGTTTTATTTAGCAGGATATTCTCCAGTTTCATCCATTTACCAGCACATAATTTTATTCTTTATGGCTGAGTAAAACTCCATTGTCTTCATATATCACATTTTCTTTATCCATTTGTCTGTTGATTGGCTCCTAGGCCGATTCCAAAACTTGGCTGTTGTGAACTGTGCTGCTATAAATGAGTGTACATGTATCATTACAATATGTTAACTTCAGTTATTTGGAATAAATACCAAGGAGTGGGCGGCTGGGTCATATGATGGTTCCATACCTAGTCTTCTGAGGAATCTCCATACTGCTTTCCAGAGTGGTGGTGCTAATATGTAGTCCCACCAACAGTGTAGGAGTGTGCGTTTCCCCCCACATCCTCACCAGTAGTTACTGTTGTTAGTATTCATTCTTCTCCCCACCACCCCGTACTGAGATTGAACCCAGGGACACTCTACCACTGAACTACATCCTCAGCCTGTTTTATTTCGGGATAGGATCTTGCCATGTTGCCCAGGCTGGCCTGAAACTTGGCGATTCTCCCAAGTCTCTAGGATTACAGATACGTGCTGCTGCCCCTGGCTGTTATTTGTATTCTTGATTATTGCCATCCTAACTGGACTGAGATTCTTGGTTTTGAGTCTTATTAAGGAAGTTCTTGGTGCTTCATACTATTCCTGCCTTAATTCTTTCCCTCGAATCTTCTGGGAATTCCTTTAGTTTTTCTGGTGCTATTCGTTTAAGGATGCTTTTAAGTATGACTTTATGCATCTATGTTTATTTGTAGATACTTCAGCCCTGTTTGCAGTATTTCCTGAGAATAAGTGATTGATAATATCTACAGAGAACTGTTTTAGGCCTGAGTTTTTATTTTAATTGCCAAGCTACTTTTTAGACAGAAGTTAAATGTTATAGAATCCTAGGAATAAAAATCATTTCTACTTTGTAAATATAAAGTTTCTATTTTTCGTTAGAAATTCAAAGTATTATTCCACAGTAGTACTTAGGAGTAAGGCCTTAAATATGCAAGCAAATATTAACAGTAAAAGTTAAATGTAAAAGTCTTAATACACTTGTTAACTTGTCTTGTTGCTATGAAAATAAAGTTTGAAAAATAGATATAAAGTGTAGGTCATCCAGGCAGATTTCAGCACTGATGACTCTTAACAAAGCTACAGCTCTTTAGAGTTGCTGATTATCAGAATCTGAGTACATAAAGGCACCTCTTGCCATTTGAAGCAGTAGATTAATGACAAATGAAGGGAAATGCTGACTATGTAACTAATTATTCCCTGAATCTCTAGTTCAGATTTCCAGTTATCAGACCATTCTGTATGTGATTCATCTCATCTGAAGACCCCTCACCCTCCACCATCACAGCCGTGCTTATCTTGAAATTGTCTCATTGGCTGAGTTGGTCCTGGGAGCCCATTGCTCTCCTTGTCTGCTGCAGATCTTTTCCAGGAAGAGTGCTTAGGAACAGGGATGCCCACCTTCCCCTCCCCTCCAAGGAGCTCCCTGTGCTGATAGCCCACGAGCTGCTCCTACCTGCAGTGCTTGGCAGCCTGGATCAGCGCTTTTGAGGACTTTGTACCACGAGTCCACATATCTGAAATGCCCTCTTCCCACTTTGCCCTCACTGGGACCATCCTCAGTCTATGAATACAGACAAGACTGTCCTTTCTGAACACAGCTGCCCATTTGCCTTCCTGGGCATCTGCGGCACTGTTCTTGTTTCCCTTGAATCGCTTCCTCTGCCCCTGCCCTGCATTTGCTCTTTTTCCTGTGAGTTGCTCTTGACTACTTCTTTCTCTGTAATGTGGGTGGCTCTCCAGGGACTTCCAGTATCACCTGTAGACTAAAATCTACAATGTTAACTCAAGCTGGCCGCCTGTGCCCTACACAGGACACCACCTCCAGTGACTGGCTGCAAGTACCGCCCACTTCCCTGAATTCTCCCACCACTGCGGTGGTGCCTGTAAGCTGCGTGGGACTGGGTCAGGTCTGAATGGGTTTTCAAACACTGGCCCAGCATTGCCCAATTCGTTGCTCCCATATGTCGGATGGATAAATGTCTGCATCTAAACAACTGACGTGTATGTGGTAGCTCAAGAAGTGGTGGATCCCTGTGTCACAGATTCAATACTGATGGAAGCAGTATTATGAAGTGTGAGAAAAATAGGACTAGTCTCACTCTGTCAACCTGGGGGACGATCTCTCAGACTGCTCACTGGACTGATTGATTCCAGAGCACCAGGCTTGACGTCCAGGCCATCTAGCCTTGTGGACATGCTCATGCCCTTGAACCTCTGTTATGATAGTCATTTGCCATAGCCAGACACTGGATCTCTTGGAAAGTTGTTTACTGGAAATGACTCACATACTTTAAAAGGGTTTCAGTAAAAACAGCAAACTCACATGAAGTAAGTTATAGAGATCAAAGTTGTGATTAAATTTGCTTTAGGTTAGCATGCAGAAAGTATGGTCCAAGGCTGCTTTCTCCTGTTAGGGGAAAGGTATTTGCTAAGGCTCTGTCCATGTTCTATCCTGGGCATTTCTGAAGGATCACATCACCCTTACTATTCTCGTAAGAGTGTCAGGTCTGAGCATCTGCGTGTGTACAGTTTGCTGCTGCCTCAGATACAGACTCGGGAGGGTTCAACCTGGACCACAGTCACAGAATCTGATGGTAGTTGTAATTTCTGCTCAAATTAACTTTCAAGTTCAATGATGTCTGACAAATACAACACAAGCCACATGCATAATTGTTTTCTAAAACAGTATCAAAGCATAAGAAAAGGCAGGTGCAATTGATTCCACTAATGAGTTACTTCTCCAGACTGATCATTCCAGTGTGGCCACTGCCGCCTCCTTGGACAGCGTGTTTTTATTGATTGACTTTGGCCAATTCTCGCTCTCTTTATGATATAAATTTTCTTTTTCTTTTTAGTTATACATGACAGTAGAGCATATGTTGACATTATACATACAGGGAGTATAGCTTCCCGTACTAGTGGTTGTATATGATGAGTTACACTTGTGTATTCGTGTATGAACATAGGAAAGTTATGCCCAATTCATTATTCTGTCTTTGCTGTTCCCATCCCCCCATTACCGCCACTGCCCCCTGTCCAATCTGGTGAACCTCCATCCCCCCGCCACTGCTCCATCTATTGTGAGTCAGCATCCACATATCAGAACATCTGGCCTCTGGTTTTGGGGGATTGGCTTATTTCACTTAGGGTGATTGTCTCCAGTTCCATCCATTTATTGGCAAATGTATAATTTCAATTTTCTTTACAGCTGAGTAATATTCCATGGTGCATAAGTACACTTTCTTTTGAAGGGCGCCTAGGTTGGTTCCATAGCTTAGCTATTGTGAATTAAGCTGCTATGAACATTGATGTGGCTACATCACTACATGCCGTTTAAGTCCTTTAGGTATAAACCAGGGTGTGGCATTACTGGGTCAAATGGTGGTTCCATTCCAAGTTTTCTAAGGAATCTCCCTACTGCTTTCCATAGTGGTTGCACCAGTTTGCAGTCCTACCAGCAGTGTATGAATGTGCCGCCTTCCCCACATCCTCGCCAAGTTTACTTGTATTCTTGATAATTGCCGTTTCTACTGGAGTGAGATGAAGTCTCATGTAGTGTTAATTTGCATTTCTCTGATTGCTTTTTTTAAAAATATTTTTTAGTTGTAGATGGACACAATCTTTATTTTTAATGTGGTGCTGAGGATCAAACCCAGTACCTCACACATGCGAGGTGAACGCTGTACCACTGAGCTACAATCCCAGCCCTCTAATTGCTTTTGATGTTGAATATTTTTTCATACAATTGCTGACCACTTGTATTTTTTTCTGTGAAGTGTCTGTTCACTTCCTTTGCCCATTTATTGACTGGATTATTTTTGTTTTTTGGGTTTTTGGTGTTAGGTTTTGTGAGTTCTTGATATATCCTAGAGATGAATGCTGTGAGGTGCAGATGGCAAAGATTTTCTCCAATTCTGTAGCCTCTGACTTCACGTTCTTATTTCCTTTGCTTTGAAGAAGCTTTTTAGTTCAGCACCATCCCATTTGATTCATGATTTTATTTCTTGTGCTTTAGGAGTTTTGTTGAGGAAATAGGTTTCTAAGCTGATGTGATGGAGAGTTGGGCCTCCTTTTCCTTTTAATAGGCACAAGGTCTCTGATGCCTACGTCCCTGATCTACTTAGAGTTAAGTTTTGTGCGTTACCTGCTCTAATCATGGGCTCATTGAGAATGGCTCCTCAGTACGAGTGCAGTTTCCTGGTTGTTTGGTACAGTCCATTCATGTTCTTATTTGCACAGTCCACGCAGTGAGTAGATATGTTGTCATGCAAGATTTAGAGTGGGAAGTGAGGATGCAATTCATTGAAAAATATAGCAAACTTGGAATCTTGAAATTATTTGGGGTTTTTGTTTTGAGTTGTTTGGTACTGGGAATTGAGCCCAGGGGCACCTTACTACTGAGCCGCATCCCCAGCCCTTTTTTATTGTGACAGTCTGTTGCTCTGTGCCTTGCTAAGTTGCTAAAGCTGGCCTCAGAGTTGGAGTCCTCCTTCCTGAGACTTCCAAGCCACTGGAATTACAGGTATGCACCACTGCACCCAGCTTACATTTACATTCTTTTTTTAAAATGTTTTTTAAAGTTGTCAATGGACTTTACATGTGGTGCTGCAAATCGAACCCAGTGCCTCACACATGCTAGGCAAGTTCTCTACCACTGAGCTTCAACCTCAGCACAGCTTACATTCTTCACATATAAAAGTTTGAGGTGTTTTGGTGGGTTTTTTATTAAACACCAGTCAACTCATGTTTTTTTAACTTTTAGTAATTCCTTTAAATTTTAAAATATAAATTCTCAGGTTTTTTCCTTTACTCAGCTTTTTTAGTTATTTATGTAAATCTTTTAAATGGTGTCAAATATATAATCTTTGCCACTGATACTCGTGTAGAACACAGTTGATTGGTGGGTTTCTCTGCATTACTATTTGGAAAACTTACAAGATTCCTTTTAGGAGACAACAGCCCTGATTTTTCTGGTGAAATTACCACACCTAGAAATCTCAGGCACCGGATTTCACTATGGAAACCCCAGGTTTTCCCATGAATATTGATGAAGATGTCAGGAAAGGATGGCCATTTCCTGAGGCTAATTGTCTGCTGCTTTGTGGGACCATCCACGTAGAGCAGTTCTTGTTATTCTTAAAAATGAATAATTGGGAGAATAAAATGTCACTGAATCCAGTGGCATGTCTCCTGAGTTGAAATGTCCTAACACTTTCAGAGAGCCAGTGGTAATGAACAGTGTCCAGGTGTGACTGGGCCACAATGTAGTCCCCAGTGTGGTGGAATTGTCATAGCAGCCTTGCAAGCTCAGAGGAGAGAAGAGAATGTCAGAACCACTTTGTTTTGTTTTTTCTTTTGGTACCAGGAATTGAACCCAGGAACACTTAACCACTGAGCCACATCCACAGCTCTTCTTATGTTTTGTTTAGAGACAGGGTCTCACTAAGTTGCTGAGGCTGGCTTTGAACTCACGATCCTCCTGCATCACCCTCCCAAGCCTCCGGGATTACAGGTGTGCACCACTGTGCCCAGCAGAACTACTTACTGCTCTCCAGGTTGCCATCCTGCCCTGTAAGTCCCTCCTGTTGTGCTAGAGGAGGGATGCAGGGAAACGTGCATCTCCTTGCACATCACTGATGTGATCGCTTGCCTGCAGAGTGACCCCGGTGTTTGGGGGATGCCATTCATTCTGCATGTCCTTTCCGTGCAACAGAGGCACCTGTCCAGTGGTCATCTGATGACAGCCCCTGGTGTGGAAGAAGACTGCTTATGTGAGACTTATCACAAGGCAGGGTACCTCTTCCCGGGCTAGCACCTACTTAAGGAGATTGAGGATAATTTTAATTTCCAATCACCTCACCTGATTTCAGAACCTATTTCAAAGGATATTGTTTCCCCATGCCATCATCAGGATACCTGGAAGGCTTACCATTCATTTTTATAGGAACATCACGAAATGGCAAATAGCATTGTGAAAACTGTGTTTGGGTAGGTTGTCAAAAATAATGGAGAACATGCAAATTGAATTTCACGTTTTGTAAGTACCTGTAGAGAGGAATTTTCATGAACTAGAATCAAAATATATTTTGAAATACACTCCTCTGCCTGCTGGTTGAGTCTTCTAAGTTTCTCAAATCTCAGTACCCAAGAAAGTGGGTAAATCAAGGGCTTTGTCATTGGACCAAAAATCTGGTTATTGATGGGTGTTGTACTCTTCCATTTTTCAGTACTATAATGAAATCCCTGAGACAGGCTACTTTATAAAGAAAGGTGGTGGGCTGGGGTTGTAGCTCAATGGTAGAGCGCTTGCCTTGCATACGTGAGGCACTGGGTTTGATCCTCAGCACCACATAAAAATAAAGATATTGTGTCCATCTACAAGTAAAAAAAAATTTTAAAAAAAAAAAAAGGTGGTTTGTTGACAGTTACAGAAATGCAAGGTTGAAGGGCTGCTCCTGATGGCTTTCTTGCTGGCAGAGTCCTGAAGCAGTGCAGAGCTTCTTGTGGCATGAGAGACGGGGCATGCATTGCATATGCATGTCTGCTCTCTTCCTCTTCTAATAAAGCCACCAAGATTCAATGACGAGGGCCCTATGCTAATGACCTTATCTAATCCTAAACACAAAAACTGCCATTAAACGCTCAGCTTCCACCATCTTACTACTTCACAGTTGGGGCTAGACGTTAGTACGTGAAGCTTTGGGGGAACCTTTACACCCTATCCAAACCATGACAGGGATCTGCTTTCACTCCCCTGAAGTTGGGCATGGGGATTAGGTACAGAAGTTGTGCAAAGCAGAGGCTGTGGTGGGCATGCCATAATGTGGGCGGTGGGGTGAGGAGGGAAGCCTGCGTGGCAGGAACAGAAGGGGAAGCTCGCTCTGCCAGCACTCTTCTGAGACATACTGCCACCCACCAAGGATCATCCCTTTTCAGCGATTGAGTGGTGACTGACTTTCCTTGTAAAAAGACCATCATGCCCCAGGGTCGAGGGTGAACTTGGGGTTCCTCACCATGAGCTCTGTGTGTTTCTGTGCCATAGTCCCTTTGAAGAGCTTTCTGGACGTTCGAGTCAAGGGATGTGGGTTGGTTCACGTAGACAGGTGTGGTATCCGTGGGTCCACAGGCAAAAACCAGAATGACCTGAATGACACCGAATTCTGTTGGCTAGATTTCCTAGACTCGCAGTCTCCATTTTGCTTTTGCCTCACCTGTGCTACATTGTGCTTTCTGGCTCTTCTACTTCATCTGTTCCATTTTTTAACCTTCCTCTGAGAAAAAAATTAGGGAAAGCGTGTGTGATGAGAAGGCTCAGTTCAGAGAGGTGTGACCTAACCCTCTCCTGCATTGAAGAAACTAGTCCCTGCTTCAGCAATAAGGAACTGAGGGCCCGCTGCACCATTACCCAGGTGTGCACAGGTCATTAGACTGATGTGACTCTGTGTGGAGGCCATCAGAGATGATCCCTTGGCTGCCCAGAGCTCATGGTGATGACCAGTTGTTGGGTGAACGTTTTTGCTCAGTATGAGGTTCTGCACGTGTGTCTTACTACAGTGTAAAATAGTCTCTTGCACACTCCTCAGGCCTCCCACCCTGTCCACCTGCTTGTCTCTAGCATGGGTGTCTGGGGTGGGGCCTGTGCTGTTTTTCCTGATATTGCACATTCACAGTCCCGAAAGCGCTGGTCACTGATCCATACAATGTTCTCACCAGTGTTCTATCCACGTACCAGCTCGCTTTGGGCCTCCACGTGGAGCCTTGGAGTTGTAGGGTTTAGTGCCTGAGAGCCTCTGGAGCTTGCCCTGCTTTCCCAGCACACCCGCCAGCTCCAGTGCGCTTCCTACAAGCCACCTGCTTACAGGAGCGTTTAGCCTGGGTTGTTCAAGGCCACTTTTCAGCTTCCAGAGTCCCCCCCACCCCCAGACTGCTGGCCAGGATTGCCTGTTGCTCAAGAAAAAGCCCTTTGTCCTGTTGATTACTTTAAGGTAGCATTTGATCATGAGGTATATGACACAGCTGTATCACATCAGGAATGAAGCAGATGAACTGTAATTGTGAAACACATCCTCAGGAAATCTTTGGTGCAATGTTTATAATTTGCAACTTTGCAGTTTAAACAATCCCACAAATTTTGATATTTCCTAGTACTTGCTGTCAATTTTCTCTGATAACCACTCCCCTCCCCCCCCTTTTTTTTTTAACTGCAAAGGTGTTTTTGTTTCTATACACTTTTAAAGTCTTCATGAAAATGCCTTTCTTTCCTTCAGGTGTTCTTAATTTTTTTTCTTTCAGACTTCCTTGATTTTTTATATGGTCTTAATATATTTAATCTGTACTTTTTAACATGAATCCTGCAGATTTTACTAGTTATTTATACTGTCAGTGACAATTATACTTCACACAATTGCTGTTTTTTTTTAAAATTCAGGTATTTTTTAACTTTTAATTGTTAATTTTTTAACAATTTTTTACATAAATTGTTAAAATTTATGTAGGTGGCTCTTTGCTGCTGTGTTTCTTACCTCATTGGAAGAGAAGGGGATTGAGTTTTGATGATGGTCGTGCAACTCTGGGAATACACTGCACACTACCAGGTTAACAGTTGTATACGTGCTGTGTGTGAACTCACTCTCAGTAAAGCTGTTACGGTGCAGCATCTTAACCTCCTGCTCTTGCGCTACACAGGGTACCATAGCAAACTCACTGACCTGCGTCCAGCTTCATAAGCGTGCTGAGAAGATAGCCGTGATGCTGATGGAACGGGGACACCTGCAGGATGGAGACCACGTAGCTTTAGTCTACCCGCCAGGTGAGGGAGCAGGGTTCAGGTTGACTCCAGAGCGTGGGCAAAGGTGGCAGCTGCATAGGAAGCCAGTTGGCCACCCCATTGGTAGCTGAGTGGAGCTGCTGGTTTGTTGCTGAAAACAACGACGATCCAGCTGGATTTCAGCTGGGCTCACTTTGGTTATCCGCATTCACTCAGGGACGAGGCTACATGTTATCCTATTGTTAGAGGCTTAAATAAGGACATGTTTGTGAAGTTTTGTATCTAAATTTGCTAGATAACGGAGGTAGTTCACTTAACCAATAGTGAAGTCTTTTCTAAATTTCATATGGTTGAGTATTTCTGTGGCAAAATCAGAGAAATTAAACTGTAAGCCCACTCTTGTATTTCCTGTCTAAAAGAATAGACCAAAGGAAGTGACCACCCAAGGTGAGCAGCACCCACAGGGACAAGTTTGAGGTCTTATTCTCTTAACCCTCTCGCAGAGACCAGAGCTCGTGCTGGCAGGGATGGTGGTCATTGAACAGTGTTTTGCTTCAAGTTCATTTTCCTCCTGGTGTAGGCATAGACCTCATCGCAGCATTTTACGGTTGCCTGTATGCAGGCTGTGTGCCAATAACCGTCCGACCTCCACACCCGCAGAACATCGCCACGACCCTGCCAACCGTCAAGATGATCGTGGAGGTGAGCCACAGTTGGAAGCGTCTTTGCACGTCACCTGATGAGCCCGAGTGTGGAACTTGCAGGTCCCAGACTCTGGAGTCTTCTAGGGCTGTTGCCAGCCATGGGTGTGCCAGGGTGTGTGGAATCAAACAGGCCAGCAAACACTCTGCCTTCCAGAAGCCTGTGACGTAGTTACAGGAGCAAGATTTAAACCGGGGCATGGAAGTGAGGCTAACAGGTGGCAGCTACCACAGTGCACCAGAGTTAAGGGTGCCCTGGAGAAGGCAGCCCCCAAGAGAGGGTCCCTCCACCATTACTGTGTCCCCAACAAAGCCAGTGAGCAAACCAACCAAATGAAATTGCAGTGGATTTTTAAGTTCCTTCCTGAAAATTTAGAAGTTTTAGTCCTTCCTGAGAACAAATTTATTTTTTATGGCTGGGGATGTCTAGGAGCTGGGAGTGGTGGTGAACACCCCAAACCCCTGCTTCTCAGGAGGCTACAACAGGAGAATTGTAAGTTTGAGCTCAGCCTGGGCAACTTAGCAAGACCCTGTCCAAAGTAAGAGGACCAGGGAGGTAGCTCTGTGGTAGAGTCCTTGCCTACGAAGGATGAGGCCTTGGGTACTGTCACCAATACTGTGAAAGGAAAGGGGAAACTAAAAAATTAGGTATTTTTTTCCCCAACTGGAGGAGCCATGAGGAGCAGAATTAGTTTGGACACAGAGGATGCCAGTGTCCTGGGCCATGAGTGAACTTTGTAGTCATGGTAGAGTACCTGCATGGCCATTCTTCTTAGGTGTTGACACATCCGCCTCTGTGACATTTAATAGAGCAGAGGGTGTTGGTGTCCTTTTCTGGTGGTGATCCTAACCCTTGGTGCTCCTCAGCCCTAGGGAGTGCAGGTGTGGGGACCTGAGTGCCCGGCCCACCTGCTTGTGTGCATGGTCAGGTTCCACTCCCCTGCCTCCCAGCCAGCTCATCAGGAGGGAGCAGCGCTCTTGAGCTCATCTGCCTCTTCAGCTGTGTGGCTTTAACAAGCACAATGAGCTATGGGCACACCTGTGTTGACTTCACAGTTTGCATTCACTTACTCTGCTCGCTCTGGCCCTCAGGTGAGTCGCTCTGCCTGTCTGATGACAACACAACTCATCTGTAAGCTGCTACGGTCCAGGGAGGCGGCAGCGGCTGTAGATGTCAGGACATGGCCCCTCATACTGGACACGGGTCAGTACCTGAGCCAGCAGGGTGAGTGTATTTGCTCACGTGGCCTTTCATTTAGGGCAGTTATCCTGATAGCTTTGTTTGTTCTCCAGATGATTTGCCAAAGAAGCGGCCTGCTCAGATCTACAAACCCTCCAACCCCGACACGCTGGCCTACCTTGACTTCAGTGTGTCCACAACTGGGATGCTAGCTGGCGTAAAGGTGAGAAGTGGAGTGTGCACAGCCTGAGCTAGTGGTGTGCAGCCAACAGGCCTGCGTTCATAGTCAGTGTTCTTGTGAGGGCAAACACTCTGGAGAAAGGGGTGCAGATGTGCTTCCATTCAAGCTGTAACGGGTCTGACCCCTTCAATGGTCCTCATGGCTGACTGGTTCTTCCTAAGTGTTCCAGTGAATTTTTATATTATCAGTCTCACTTGCTCATGATAGAATACTGCACATGTTTTGCTGGTTGTCAAACTCTCCTGTTTGCCATCTCTGCATGCCACAATTTCTTGCTTTTTAAATTTGTACTCCATTATAACCTGTCAGATTCCTGCTCAGTGAAGCTACATTGGTCCTTTTCCCACCCAAGAATGGAACTTCCAATATGTCACCCAGAATTAGGACCCTCATAGTTTAGATGATGCCAAGGGGCTGTGTACAACTGCACCATTAAGTTCCCTGTGGCCTCAGGAAGCCTGTTGTATAGTATCTGCCCTGGTCAGACTGGTGAGTTTGCTTTATTGACCTCACTTTGTTCTCCGACTCAACCTAGTTATGTTGGTATACCTCTGAGGTCGTATGCCAAATTAACTACAATACTGAAATTTTGAAAAGGTTTTTAAAGAACTATTTTTCAAACCAAGATAAATTGGTTACTGTAATACTAAAACTAGCTCTGAGCTTCCTACTGTCATAGCCTAAGAAGAAACATACTTTTGACTGTTCTCATGATGTACAGAAGCAGAAGTTATATTAAATCTTGATTTTTTTTTTTTAATATCAGCATGAAACAGATAATGCAATCTGTTTATTCCTGGTGATTCCACTTTGTTATGTACTCTAGAAAATGCAGAGATGAATAATGAGACTTCCTCTCAAACCTACAGAAGCTTTTCCTAAACTTTTGCCCATTTAATTTGGTGACACCTGAGGTGAGATGTACTGTGATGTCAGTGAAGGAGACATCTGTGGCCTTTAAGTGCTGAGATGCACAAATCTGAGTCAGTTGTGTAGCATGTTGCCTGCTCTAGATGGAAGTCCCTTGCACCTCATGGTCTTGTGGATTACAGAAGGGGGCCTTTTATTAGAATTTTTTCTTAATTTCAATTTTGGGACAAAAATTGTTATTGGCCATTGATATGTACCATACAAGACAGCTGGCACAGTGGCTTACACCTGTAATCCTAGCTTCTCTGGAGGCAGGAGAATTGAGAGTTTTTAAAATATTTTTAGATGGACACACAATATCTTTATTTCTATGTGGTGCTAAGGATCAAACCCAGTGCTTCACATGTGCTAGGCAAGTGCTCTACCACTGAGCTACAACTGCAGCCCAGGATTGCAAGTTTGAGGCCAGCCTAGGCAAACTTGCCCTTGTCTCAAAATGAAATTTTTAAAAAGGGCTGGGATGTAGCTCATTGGTTTAGTCCCTAGTACCACAAACAAAAGAGGACAACCATATCCATTAAGCTGAATGCTTAACACTCCCTAATGAATGTTGAAGAATACCAAATTTTGAATGAAACGTAGGAATGTGTATACACTGAAGTTTTATAAATTTACCTACTTAATAATTGGCTTTAGCCAGGCATGGTGGCGCAAGCCTGTAATCCCAGCACTTAGGGAAGCTGAGACAGGAGAATCATTACTCCAGAGCCAGCCTCAGCAATGGCAAGGTGCTAAGCAACTCAGACCCTGTCTCTACGTAAAACACAAAATAGGGCTGGGGATGTGGCTCAGTGGTCGAAGTGCCCCTGAGTTCAATCTCCAGTACCAAAAAAATAAAATGGCTTTGTGCTCTGAGGGCTCCTAATAGACCTAGATGTACATTTGCTTGAGATCAATAAGAAGGTTGTATACAGGACCTACACGGTACCTATAGTGGGCATCAGATAGTTGGCTTGTGGGTTTCCTCAGAGGATACCGGGACTCTTCTTGGTTGATGTCTGCTCAGGGAACGGACACTTTTTCAGTGGCTTAAACAACTATTTTCAGACACTCATTTTAACATCCAAATCAAACTGCACCAAAAGGTAAATCTGTGCAAGATAAATCCACAACACATCCCGAATTGAGTTAGGGTTGAGTTGACTATTAACCCTCATCCCTAATTCCTCTGCATCAATACCATATTTCATTGCAAAATCGTCACCACCACGTTAACAAATTCACAAATATCCTGTGTGTCCTAATCTTGCACCAAAGACAGTTGAGTAATGAGTTTTAATACACAATTTTTTAAAAAAGCCTCACATAATGGTCACTCTTTTTTGAAAAAAAATGGCATAACATCTGTGCAGTGAAATGGTCTTTGCTTTCATGTCCATCTTAGAGTAGATTATTCATGCTATTGGTTTGAGATGTTGGTAAATTCTGTATCCAAGTCTGAGTCTTATTAGGAATAGGCAGTTTTCCTTATTTAGGTTCTAGAAAAGCTTCCCAAGTCGCACTCCTTGGCTTATGCCATAGGCAGAGTCCAGCACTGGGATGTTTGGAGATGGAGCAGTTGACTTTTTATTGCTCTTGTATATGTAAACCCCCTGCTTAAATGCAAAACGTTATTTCAATTGAAGTCGTTGGGTCCCAGAGGATCGGAGTTTTGAGTGTGGTTTATTTGTTGAAAATAGGAAGGAGGAGGAGTGTGCAGCAGCCAGTCTGTCCAAGCTTGAGCGCAGTTGTCCCTGTCTTCCAGGCTCCGGGGATCTGGTGTTAAGTAGCACATGTTCAGCGCAGCTGTGCTGCCCCTTGTTTGGGGCACTGGGCGTCATGGGCCCTGTGTTGACCGCTCCTGCCTGTCTTACAGATGTCTCACGCAGCCACCAGTGCCTTTTGCCGTTCTATTAAGCTGCAGTGTGAGCTTTACCCTTCTAGAGAAGTGGCCATCTGTTTGGACCCCTACTGTGGACTTGGATTTGTCCTCTGGTGCCTCTGCAGGTGAGATTCCTCTTTAATATCTTCAAAATAAATTTTTAAAAAGAAACCATATGCCTTTCCTTCTAGATCCCTGGCCCTGCCAGGCAGCCCTGAGCACTGTACCTCCAGAGGATTCCGAGGCTGCAGCTGGATGCAGAAGCCCACTGCATGTCCTCGAGCACTCCCTGCACCACCACCACCACCACAGCAGCACCAGTGGTGGCTTTCCACTGCCTCCAGCAGCCAGTCAAGCTCTGAAGAAACCCACAGACAGTGGCCACCAAGGCCTTTGAGAAGCTGGCTGTCGCAGATCCTTACACTGCCCAAGGGGACTCTTGGGCTTGATCCTTATGCCCTTCAGCTGGCAGTCATGCCTGCTGAAGTTTTTGTTGAACCAGGGGGACATTATGGCTCTAGCTTCCTTCCGCCGTTTCCTGGCTTTTCCTTGGAGGAGGGCTTGGGATGGGATGTGCCCAAGGGTTGAGCTCACCTCTGGGGCTGCTGCTGTTCACTCTGAGCCAGCTCAACCCTGGCTTAGAGCAAGGGCTTGCCGAACATCTGTGGGGTGAGTGGAGTATACAAATGGCTATTTATGGGGATTTTTTTCCTGATTATACACATGTGTGTTGTAGAAGTTTTAGAAATATATACAGCTGTCCATAATCATACCACCTAATAAACGGTGGTACCAGTAAATGCACTTTTGTGTGTAGCCTTCTGTAGCTTATTTTCTACTGTAGCATACTTAGCAAATTCACATTTTCAAATGAGTGTGTATATATACTAGAATGAACACCAGTGCCCATGATCCAGCTTCACATGTATCAACATTTTATCAATTTTGTTTCATCTGTTTTTTCTTAGTGGGGTTTTTTAAAGCAAACATACATTGTAGAATTTTACCCATAAATCTTTAAGTGTACTTACAATTTTAATGCTACAGTATGATTTTTTTTTCATAATCATATGTAGTAGACATGTTCATATTTTTGTGGTGCTGGGGATTGAACCCAAGGTCTTGTGTGGGAACCCAGGGCTTAGTGAGAGGGTCTCCCTAATATGCCTGTACTGGGCTCATTGCGATCCTCCTGCCTCAGCCCCTATCACAGTTGGGATTATAAGTGTGCACCACCATACCTATCTTTAAGCACTCTTCTAGGACAATTATTTTTGATGTATTCATATTTAATAGTATTGAATTAAAATCTAATCCTGTAATTTGGGAAAACAGTGACAACCTAATTAGTACAATTAAGCTTTTTGAGAAAGTGCTTGTTGAGGGGAAAGCTCTTCCCATGAGTCATTAGTAAGAACTGAGAGTTGGGTTGTGCAGGTTGCACTGAACCTTGTTGAGCAATTGTCTTTCCAGCAAATTCATTCAGAAGTCTCCAAAGCACAGTGTTCTGATTGCCCCTGCAACAAGGAAAGCAGGTGTATGCCTACAGTAAGCCTCTACATTTTCTAAAATCCCAGAGATTTGCTTTTAAAAAAAAGCCTTGGGTTTCACATGCAGTGTCACTAAAGTACTGAGGGTATGAATCGGGGGAGACCTTCCTCCGCAGGCCATGAAGGTCTTGATCAGGCGGGGAAGGGAGGATGTTAGGACCCAAGCAGGAGAGCATGCCCACGGAGAGGCACCTGGCTTGGGCTGTGGAAACCAGGCAGCAGAGGAGTAGAGGGGGTCAGCAGAAGCATGGGGGAGACTGGCTTCATACTAGGAGATTAAAAATAAGTATACATGATAAGGATAATGAAAGCCAGATTCCTTGATGTTGGCAAAGGGTGTTATAAATTCAGAATGAAAATAGTTGTCTCTGAAGTTGGATTGCAGTTAGGCCTGTTGTAAATGCCTGCTTTTCAGCAGATGCTGATAAGGTTAGAAGTGCAGGTGTGTTCTCTAGGCGTGTGTGTGTGTTCCACAGCCCTGTGCATGGAAGGACCTGGGAGCAGCCGTGAACACATCTAGCAGCTGTATCTTAACTATCAGGTACCATTTTCTTCTGAAATGAACTAAGGCTTGAAGTGGCTGATTTCCAACTTGTGAAAGAATATGTACAAAATGACCCTAAAATGTCAGCTAGAAAGCAAGGGAAAGAGTGATGGGGCTGTGTCAGAAGGACAGAATGCTTGGTTTGAGTTCCCACTGGCAAATTGAGGACACATTTTACATCAAAATGAGGATCACAATTTATAACGTTTTGAATAAAATACAAAATTAACTGTTCAGACAGAGGAGCAAATTAAATGCATGATAAGGAGCAAGAATGTTTGATAGCCATTCACAAAATAGTTACAAAGGAGAAAAGAAAGGGAAGGAGAAGATACACGCCAGTGATCAGTGAAGGCCATTGGTAATGGTGTGGAAGCCTCTTTAACCAGTCCCCAGGCCAGGAGAGGAGAAGGCATCACTCCTCATCCCGTATCTAATGACATGGAAACATCAGACACACAGTTGAGGGACACTCAACACGTGTGCCTGTGATGGTGTCCCAGAGTGAAGGAAACCTTGAAAACCATCTGTTCTGGGGACAAAAATCTGAATGGCAACAGCTGAAGTGAATGGGAGTCTGAACTGGATCCTTTCACTATAAAAGATGTAATTGGGACAATTGGAGAAATTTAGGGTCTGAACTTGAGTAACAAATGTATCTGTTCAAATTTTGGTGGTTTAATTGGTTTATGGAGGAAAATATACACATTTGCTGGAAATGCCCCCAGAGGTATTTGGATTTGATGGGACATTGGTTCTGATTCACCTTGGAATAATTCAGAAGGATAGTTACTTTGACTATGCTTGGAACTTTTCTGTAATTTTGTGGATATGTAAAAGTTAAAAAAAATTCACTCTAGAACTACTTTCAATCACCGAATAGATTGTTTATATAATTGTTGCAAAATGTTTTCTAAGATTAGATGTGTATTTTAAAAGTATATCACGGTCTGTATTCATGTGTTGGAAGATTCAATATTAAAATGGCAGTTCTCAAATGCATTCATAGATTCAGAATAATCCCTATCAAAATCTGGGCATGCTTTTTTGCAGAAATAGGATGATCCTAAAAGGAGATATGAAGAACCCCCAGGAGTCAGAATAATTTTGAAACCAAATAACAAAGTTGGAGAACTCAGACTGCCAAAATACCATCATTGCAAAGCTATAGTAACCAAGACAATTTGGTACTGGTATACAAATAGACTGACTTGGATGGATGGATGGATACATATCATGAAACATAATTGAGGGTCTAAAAATAAACTCTTATATTGTAAAATTTTTTTTCTTGAAGGTTCACTAAGCAATTCACTAGGGAAAAGATAATCGTACCAGGGATTGAACCCATGGGCACTTAACCACTGCACCACATCCCCAGCCCTTTTTATAGTTTATTTAGAGATAGGGTCTTAGGTCCTTAAGGCTTGGCTTAGTTGCTAAGGCTGGCTTTGAATTCGTGATCCTCCTCCTCCAGTGTCCTGAGCTGCTACAATTACAGGTGTGTGCCACCACACCTGGCAGAAAAGATAATCTTAACAAATGCTAGGAAAATTGGGCATTCATATGTAGATAATTTAAATCTTTACCATACATCACATACATAAATTAACTCCAATGAGGGGTAAGAGCAAACATTACAAAAATCGTAGAAGGAAACATGATCCAGCTTCATTTATGGATACTTCACGTACCATAAAACTCACCACGTTGAGGATAGAAAAACAATTTTCAGTGCATTTTCAGAATTGTACAATAATCACCAGTGTCCATTAGGTGAATGGATCAACAAGATTGGTCATCTGTACAATGAAATACTGCTGGGGGGGTTGGGGAGATGCTCCAAAAGCATTATGCTGAGTGAATAAACTAGTCAATACTATGTGATTATATGAAGTCAGAAAAGGCAAACTTAGAGATACCAGGGCTAGGTTTGGAAGTAGGATTGACGGCAAACACAGGGACTACTTTATTTTGATGGGAATGTTCTTCAGCAGTGGTGATAATTGTATAATTCTGCAAATGCACTAAAAATTGTTTTTCTATCCTCAACGTGGTGAGTTTTATGGTATGTGAAGTATCCATGAATGAAGCTGGATGGTTTTTAAAATGAAAAGGTGTGGCAGAGGAATAACTTAAACACATGTGAGATCCAGGAGCCTTCTGACAGCAAGCCTGCCTTTAGGAGGCCTAGCTCACGAGCCCACTTCAGAGAAGTGTGGCTTATTTTCAACTGTGTATTTAATCATGAATCATTGATTGGCTAATTTGTAAAGTTTTGTTACATACCAAAAGGTGTTTTTGATCGTTTTATTCTGAAATTAAGATCTAAACTAGACTTTTCAGAAACTCCTAGAAAATAATTTCATCAGAATAAGCAACCTGCTATTAAACATACTAGTCTCATCCATAGGGATATTTGTCACCAGTGACAAAAAACCAATATTGGCTAATAAGTGCAACAATCAACATTTGTTGGATTGGGCAAGGTATAGGCAAGTAAAAAGTTCAAGTCGGGTATTAGGATTTATCTATTTTTCCTTACTTTGACTTCCTCTTTATGAAGGTGAAGAGGCGGGTGAAACTATTGAATTTTTGCAAGTATGCCTGAAATTCTCTAGCCTTGAGTTCACCTTGAGCCTTCAACCTCTTATGTGTGCTAATAGTCCTAATTAGTGAATTGTTAATCCTGAGATATGTTCTCCAGGAAATAGTGGGTTGTTTGTGTTTAATTTTCTACCTTTTGGGTCTCCTTATAATGACATGTATAAAGTAGAATTCGGGAACAACATTGAAATGATAGTCAAAATTTAGAGGAAAATCATTTCTCAAAGTCATACATAGTTTGTAGGCTGATTCTAGAATACTGTGCCCTAAAGCAACAGTGAACAAGACTGAGAGGTGAGGGCCTTCAAGAGGCAGGACATCAGTTGCAGTGAAGCCAGTTCAGGTGGGAAGTTGTCCTGCTGTGTGCTGCTCGGCTCCAGGCGAGTGAGATGAGGCCACTTTGCCAGGGTCTTGGGAACTCCATCTCCACAGCAGGGCCCAGGCGTCTGCCTGTGCCTATGGAAGGGGAGATGAGCACTCGCCCCTTAGGTGTGTAGCTGGTGCCAAGAAGAGGCACGCACTTCAGTGGTATCAGTTCCATTCACAACGTGCACCCATAACCAGTGTTTTCAATACTTCCAAGTTGAATCTCTCCCTATGCCTCCCTCCTCCCAGCCCCTGGTATCAACTTTTTGAGTTCGCCTCTTCTAGATACTTTATATGAGTGGAATCGCACAGCATCTGACTCTTCTGGCTCATTTCCCTCTGCATCATGTGTTCAAGGTTCACTCATGTTACAGCATGTGCCAGGACCTCTGTTTTATGGTGGGAAGATGTTCTGTGTGCGCACACCACTGAAGGGTACACTTAGAAATAGCTAAAATGGTAAATTTTGTTACGGATTTTTTGACCACAATACTTAGGACAAAATAGCCGATTTACAGCTGAGTGATAACTTGAGGATTGATGTTCCTTCCCTTAATATGCCTAATCTCCTGGCTCTCAATTAGTGCCCTTTGAAAGGCCACACAAGGAGGTCAGTTTGCAATATTCCCTTTTGACAAAAATAAATGAAACTTAGGAAGAGGAATAAAGAAATGGAAACCTGCCCCAGGATGCCCTTTGTCACGTTCCCTGAAGAATAGCTTTCCATAGGAAGGGTCCCCTTTGAAACAGATTGTGTGGCCAGCTTCCTTACAGTCCTTGAAAAGGGTGGATTCTTGCTAACAATTTTGGAACTCATGAGATTGGCCACATTAAAGAATGTAGCTTTATTATTATAGCAGTGAATGTGGCCTAATGTACTATTTCACCTATGAAATTTTATGTAGGTAGAAATTAAGTCTTAGAAGTTGATTTATTTGGGGTGTTTTGTGTGACATCTATCATTTTCCTCATTCTTCTAATATGGAGATAAAGAATGGTTGTATTTTCCTTAGTTTTTCTGTTGAACAATTTGAATCCTTTAAAAGTAAAAATCTATACCTAAAAGGTTCAGCGATTCTCTTTCATTAATTGTCTTAATTTTCTTTTACTCCATCTCGGTATTCTTAAATGGGTACTACAATTTTAGCTCCTGTGTTCTCCATCCCAACCAGTCAGTTTAAAGTTGCTGGAGACAATATTTAAACATAACGAGTGGTAGCCTTGTTCCCCAAAGAACTGTATTTACAAAATACAAGCCCCATCTGTGATTTAAGATCTCCTGAACTTTCCAGACTTTCTACCAAAACGAGATGCCTGTGTCCTCTACAGAAGAGATCCTACTTTTGCTAATTCAGCATTTGAGAGACTCCCAACAGCCTCACAGCTTTTAGATGTTTTAAGTGTTCACAGTGGTATTGCCTGCATTACAATTCCTGTGGAACTTCCGTGCTTCTTGCAATGTCTTCAGAAATGCGATTTCTTTATAGAGTTGATTTTACTGTCCCTGTCCTGCAAATGACAAAGTCCTGTCATTTCTGAGGTGAAAGGTGCCCTAACTTTGCCACCATGCTGAGCACCACCCTGTCCTGTCTCTGCAGTGTGTACTCTGGGCACCAGTCCATTCTGATCCCCCCGTCGGAGCTGGAGACCAATCCTGCCCTGTGGCTGCTTGCCGTGAGTCAGTACAAAGTGCGCGACACATTCTGCTCCTACTCGGTGATGGAGCTTTGTACCAAGGGGCTGGGCTCCCAGACGGAGTCCCTCAAGGTAAGCAACTGCATGCCCAGCCTGAGCTCATGAGTGCACAAGAGCCCACTTCTCCCCAGAGGGGACACTCGAGATGGATTGGGACAGTACTTCAAAGAGCCAAAGTGTAATTTGCCATCTCAAGCTTACTGGTTACCATGAATAGTTCCCCACGGTCACAAAAAATAAGCAAAAGTGTGAAGTGTTGATGTCTTAATTTCTGTTGCGTCTACTTGAAAATATGCTAAGTTTATATTTTTTTGTGAGTTAAGTTTTTCAGTGAACTTGGTTATCTGATACTGGTGTTTAACTAGAAAGGTTTTGATTCACTAATTTTTTTTTGGTGGGGTGCCAAGAATTGAACTCAGGGGCACTTGACCACTGAGCCACATTGCCAGCCCTATTTCATATTTTACTTAGAGTCTCACTGAGTTGCTTAGAGCCTTGCTTTTGTTGAGACTGGCTTTGAACTCATGATCCTCCTGACTCAGCCTCTTGAGCCCCTGGGATTACAGGCATGCACCACCATGCCTGGCCACTACTCATTTTTGTTTGCCTGCAAAACTGTTCTGAAGGACTGGACCCTACCCAAAATTCATTTTACAGTTGCATGCATGGAGTTGTGATTTTTTTGTGTGTGACTGCCATTATGTAAGAATAGTAATATTTTCCTGTTTTAATGAAAGGCATTTTAATAGACGTATTTTTGTGGACAATTAAGTAGTCAATTATGGATAACTGGGAGGGAGTACTGAGATGACCTGTTTTGATAATAAGCCAACCTACTATTCACTGTTTGCAGGTCCAGTGTGTAGGTCCTTGGTCTATACAAATTATATTGGTGTTTACACACAAAATACAATGAGGCAGTGCATTTGTATGTCCTGCGTTTTCTTATTCAGGCATTGTGCATTAAGCTTGAGGAAAACAAAATATAAAATAACTTTGTTAAGCTATATAAGTGTCTATTTGAGGTTATATATAGAGGGGAAATTTGTAAACATTACTCATATCCACCTATATCACATTGTGAAATGGGTACATTTTCATGGTCTGTCCCTGTTGGGTACATCTATAAGTTATTGAAATCAAATAACCTCATAATTGAATGATATTAAGCAAGGAACCATTTTAAAGATGAGACACTTGAGTTCAGGGAAATTGAGTGGCCTTCCAACTTTTCCTACCCTCCATAAGCTTGGAGCCAAATTCCTAATCTCTAGCTCCAGACTGTCACAACCCCGGTGGTGCACTGCCTGTGACTTTTATGTGTACAAATATGTGATTGGTATTGCCCAGATTTCAGTTTTTCCTGTGTGGCTCTACATGCATGATCCTATATCCTGTTTTAATGTGAAACTTGAGTGCTGGCCGTGTAGCTGGGTGGTAAAGTGTGTACTTAGCACGCCCGAGAACCTGGGCTCAGTTCCAGCCCTGCACACCAGTGCACAGTTGTCTGGAATCACATTTTCTCCTGTTTGAGGACCCTTTTTGATCATCTCCGTGCTGAGAACACCTTAAGTACAGCAGGATGGGGCGCTGGGTTCAAGTAGTCCCCTTCTGCACAGCCCTGGCTGCCTCTCCAAGTCACCAGCACTTGCCACTTTCTGATGCAAACCCTTCGCTAGCGCCCTTCTTGTGTGGCCACAGTGCAGCTTCACTGAGGTGCTTTGCTCACCTCGCTGGGTCCCTCCCGTGAGCTGGGTGTCCTACTCAGCTGTCTGGATTTGCCGTAGAAATTGAGGTGAGCTGAACCAGTTGCGTGCCAGAGACCTAAACACGTGGAGAGGGCTCATCAGTGACCTCGTGCAGCTGGTGGGGAAGTTGTCCACCTCCAGTGCTGCGTTCCTGTTTGGAGATAGGGGTCCCCACTTCTCTGCAGTGTCCTCCTGAATCGCAGCTCACAGAGCAGACGCCGGCTGCTCCTCACCCATGCCCCAGCCACCTCACCAGGAAGCTGCTTTTCCTCTCCATGACACTTGCTGTGGCCTCTTGCTAGCATTTAAAAATATGGCAGTGGCATCTTTAATAATTAGAAAATCTGTGTGGATTTCTTTTACAAGGGAATCCTGGACCAGTTTGTTTCATGGCGTGGGTACAGACGCCCTGGCAATGCGGTGCAGAGTGGCTTTGCCCCTTGCTCCTAAGGCTCTGAGTAGGGACGAGGAGGTATATGTAGCTGAGTCAAAGGCTGAATTAGTGTCACTGTCCTTTCTAGGCACGAGGACTGGACTTGTCCCGAGTGAGGACCTGTGTGGTGGTGGCTGAAGAACGGCCTCGGATCGCCCTCACGCAGTCTTTCTCTAAGCTGTTCAAGGACCTGGGCCTCCACCCGCGGGCCGTCAGCACTTCGTTTGGCTGTAGAGTGAACCTGGCAATTTGCTTGCAGGTGAGTGTCATTGACACCAACACGTGCCTGAGTGAAGAGGAACTTTGGGTGACTCGGCCTCCATGTACTGTCCTCAGCTGACACTTAGCTACGTGCAGAGGAGCTTTCCGTCAAGTGCATGTGATTAGTATATTTTTTTTTTCTAACTGGAGTCTGCATTCATATCCCTTGTTCATGGCCAACATTTAAAACACACCCTGTCCTCAAACACTTTATCTTTTGTGGTAGGAGTACACTTCACCCAGACCTCTGCTGTCAGACTTTTTGTAGATTAGATACTAGAAAAGCATTGACTTAGACTCATGCATACAGATGGGAATTTCTGTGGGGGGAATTTCATGATGATTAGCATGTTGGTGAATTTGCTGCTCTGGCGACAGTGCGGAATATGGGATAGCAAAGCTGTCTCCCTGTGACATAGGGAACAGTGAGGCAGCTCTTAACAGGTGGCTTTGTAGTCACTGTGGTTCCCCCTTCAGTTTATTTTCTTCATCATTCCGCTTGACCATCTTGATTTATTCCATTTCTTTTCGAGCTCTTAATACAAGATATCCTAGTCTACGGAGGTTATTGCGTCGTATTGAAGGCTGCCTAAAGCAGTGATAGGGTAAAGGGATGAAGAGTGGCTTGGGCCAGGGAGTCACGGTTGAGAGGTGGTAGAGGAAGCCCCCTCAGGACACTGCAAAGGGGTAGAACTGCAGAAATTTCTGTGGAGGCAGCAGGAAATCCAAAAGCCTTGTGGCAGTACTGGTCACTAGAAACGTTTGTTTTAATTGCTGCAGAATTTAAAAACATGATGCTCCCAAAAAGGTAAAGTAGATGTAGCCCAACGTCTAGAGAGTAGAAATACCATCTCTTGCTCCCGTACCTGTTAGTGTAGAACCTGACTATAATAAATGTGGAATAAGGAAGATGACCAGAAATGTTTGAGTTTTATATAAATTTAGTTTCGTTTCTTAGGATTTATTTTAGAAAACAAAATGCGAAAATATAAATGAGCTAATGGATAACGTTTATATAACCCAAGTACCCAGTGATAATTACATTAATCAAGTAATGTACAAACTTAGAAACACAAAAAACTAAGATGCTCTCTAAATTTCCAATGTATGCCTAAATGTTTAAAGACATTGAAAAATTTAGCTCTCTTTGGTGCACCAGAATTGCCGGTGGATGTGCACTGAGCTCAGGGGAATGTTTGTTTGCAGTCGACTGACTGTGACAGCACAGCTTTCTCCACGGTGGCATCATTCTCCATCATTCCTCCACAGAGCTTTTGTGTGACTGAGCTTTCGGTCGAGCACCTGGTTAGAATCAGGGAGGAGATTTGATCTCTGGGATAGGTAGTTAGCTAAGCAATGATTCAGACAAGAAATGGAGCCTCATCCACATGTTCAAGGATTACAAAGTACATCTTTTGGGGACAGTGTTCTGTAGAGTTCTTGGTATCAGTTTCAGGAGGAGTTCCTGGTCTTTGGGGAAGGCTGGTACACAGCTCACAAGTTTATTTTTTTTTAATTGCAGCAGAACTTAAGGGTCTTAATAGCATTAATATGCAACATTTGTTCTTGGGGGAATGGGGAGGTGCGATTTTGCCAGTACTGATCAGACACTGATAAACACTAATTTTTTTTTTGTACCAGGAATTGAACCAGCCCTATTTTGTGTTTTTATGTAGAGACAGGGTCTCACTGAGTTGCTTAGTGCCTCGCCATTGCTAAGGCTGGCTTTGAACTTGGGATTCTCCTGTCTCAGCCTCCCAGAGTGCTGGGATTACAGGCGTGCACCACCACGCCTGGCTGATAAGCACTTTTTCAAACCCATCTGATATGACACCTTCCAGCTCTTCAGAGACCAGGGAGGGTTTGTTTTCACTTGGCAGACAGTTTTCGCCAGTGGCACCCTGGTTTTTGCACTGTCCAGCCCCCAGTGTCTCCCCTTTGTACAACCTTAGGCCCAACTCCTTTCTCTACCACAGTCGTTGGTACCTTGGTTTCCCAACACCTAGATTCATGCTGTCCTCCAATGGAGGGAGCTGTTCCCTTCCAGGTCCTCTCCGAATGTTTTTGGATTCCTCCAGCTGTAAGGGTTTCCCTCCTCTGAATCCTGACTCTTCATCCTTCCCACTGACTTCACCTCTGCTGTGTCTTAGAATTTCCAGAGTCTTCTGTCCTGGAGGACACAGTTCCACTGAGGGCTCCTCCCTGCCCATCACTCTCTCACATCCATGCAGTCACTTCTTGATGTGAGTAAGTTTCATAAAGGGATTGAAGGTTGATTGCTTTATCCACCAGTCCTTCGCATTCGAACATGAGTCACATCAGATGTTAAGTGAGTACTTATTTGATTAGAGCCTAATCTCCTGAGTAACAAACATGGCACTACTGAATTTTCTGCAGAATGAGCTCATGGTGTGAACTGCCGCCACATAAAAGTCACATCATTATTTGCAACGCTTCCTTGCAAGTGAAAGCCAAGGTTTTACTTCTCTTCAAGCTTCCTGTCACATTTTCAGCTCCAATAGGAAGTCCAGACTTGCTCCTTAAGAAAAAAGACATTCACAGAAAAAACTCTGCAGTGCCGTCTTTAACAAATGCATTGGACCCTTCAAGTCAGGCGGAATCCTATTAGAGCCTCCAGCCTCCATTGGGAAGTTGAGTCATTCCATTTTAACAGAGATGAAGGCCCTTGAGTGAACTTTCCCAACAAAGCTGTGAAATAAAGGCAGAAATAGAGAAGGAGGAGCCATTTGTTGTCCTTGGGAATGTCATTCTACAGCACAGTTAGCTATAAAAGTGAATTAATTTCAATCTGTTGAATTTATGATGAAGTTGGATGTTGGAGCTGTGTTTAATTGGCTTTAAGGTAAAATTTTCACAGTACTATGAAATGGCGTCACATGTTTATTAACCTGTTTGAAAAGACATTTCTCGTAGCCACAATTGCTCTTCAAAAATAGAAGCCAGTCTTTGGTGGCATTAGATACGTAACAGAACACTGTACATTCTCTTTCCAGAAGAGGAAGGGAGAGGAGATTTTGTTTCTAAGAGACCTTATTTTTTTGGCTTTTTTTTTTGCTTTTTTTTTTGGCACTGGGGATTGAACCAGGGGCACTTTACCACAGAGCCACATCCTCAGTTCTTGATACTTTTTATTTGGAGACAAGGTCTTGCCAAGTTGAGAGTCTTTTCAACATGGTTAAGGCTGGCCTCAAACTTGGGATCCTTCTGCCTTAGCCTCCCCAGTTGCTAGGATTACAGGCTTGCACCACTACACTCAGCAGTTTCTTTATTAAGAAAAAAAAAATTATATAGGAGCTTTGATGTTTATTACATAGAAAAATAATGGTTGAGAGGAAATTTTTATTAAAATGGCTTTGTGTTTAAACCAATAGTAGCGGTTCTAGTCAATCTTTAGTCTTGAAACTTAGACAAAGAAAAATACAAATGCCCTGGTGATAGAAGTTGTTGTTGTTAAAACGAATAAATCTTAAGCAATTCTCAAACAGTTACAAGACTTTCATTAATGTGAGCTTTCAGTTTACTTGTTTCCCCCTCCACCGGTCTTAAATGTAGAAAGTAAAATATATAAGATGTTTTCAGGGCTTTGTGTGTTCCAGGGAATTAATCACAATCGGCTGGCATTTTTACATCCTCTCCTACTGGTACTGTTGTCCCGGATAATGGAAACTAATATTTGAGATCATGGAAACTGTATTCTCAATTACTCAGTGTATCAGTCAGCATTCTAATTTATAAGCAACAGAAACCACCTCTGGCAATTTAAGTGAGAAGGAATTTATTAGAATGTCACTGAGTAGCTCTGCAGTCACAAGGGGAATGAAGGGCCAGTGTTGGGGCCGGGTAATGGGAGCAGCTTCTGCGTGCCACAGTGGCCTTTTACGGGGAGGACACTGCTCTTCCCACTGCACCTTGAGCCGGCTCCTGCACCCTTCTCTGGCCCACCCTCCCCTGTGCCTCCACCTGTTCAGACCCCTTCACTGCTGGGAGCCAGAGGCTGGCTGGTTGTTCCTGCTGTGGCTTGGTTCTCTGATCTACCCGATCCCAGCTTCCAGGACAACTGGGTGGAGAACCTCAGCCTCTCGGACTTGGAGTTCTGTTGGGGGGTCTGATCACAGCAGACTGGTTTGAGTGATCATCTCACCAGTGGATGGCCTGGGCTGCCAGATCCACAGTGAGCCAGGTGGTTTCCACTGCCTTTGGGTCATACCAGAGTAATCCATTCCAATCCAGCATTTCCCTGACAGTGTATATTATCTGCAATGACTCCTGGTAAGTTTACGCATTCATCAAGATGCTCAATAACAACTAAAGAAACAAGCCTGATTTTAGCAAAATACAAATTTATTACAAAAGATTTGGGGCTTCCATTTTTAGATGACCAAAGAACATTTTCCCAACCTAACATGGCTTAAAAAAAAAAGGAGGTGGGGTTGTGGCTCAGTACTAGAACACTTGCCTAGCATGTGTGAGGTACTGGGTTTCTCAACATTGCATATGAATAAATAAAAATAAACAGTTTAAAAAATAAGGTGCTTGGGTTGTGGCTCAGTTGTAGAGTGCTTGCCTAGCATGTGTGTGGCACTGGGTTCGATTCTCAGCACATACAAATAAATAAAGATCCATCAACATCTAAAATATATTTTTAAAAAAAACCCAACCGAGCACAGTGACGCATGCCTGTAATCCCAGCCCGTAGGGAGGCTGAGACAGAATTGCAAGTTCAAAGCCAGCCTCAGCAATGGCGAGACGCTAAGCAACTCAGACCCTGTCTCTAAATTAAAAAAAACAAAATAGGGCTGGAGATGTGGCTCAGGGGTCGAGTACCCCTGAGTTCAATACCTGGTACCAAAAAAAAAAAAAAAACAGCTGAAGATTCAAACAAATCTAAAACACTTCTTGGGAGAAGAGACCCATGTTGGGTTTTACCTGTTGTAGAAGAGCAACAGGAGGAATTTATCATACAAAGAATAAAGCAAAACCAGCTCAAATTAATAAAAGCATCAATGGCAGTTTGGCAATGTGGATGAGGGTCCTCAGGAAAGCCTCCATCAGCCTGTATCCCTCCACCACGGCTTTTCTGTGGGCTCCACCCACCCCAGAGGTCAGATGCCAAAGCCTGGGAGCAGGGCAGGAGACCTGATAACCCACTGCAACTTCTCCAGGCCTTCAGCAAATGGAAAGGAGCCGGCCTGTGGTGTCCTAGGTGGGGGCTTTAAAATTGAGAACACTTTCTCTGGCCCTTCTGGGTGGTCAGTGAGAGCAAGGCAGAGGCTCCTGAGCTCCTCAGCACCAGAAAATCAAAACTGCCCAGTAATGATGCCACCTTCCTCATTTACCAAAAGTTACTCGGGTCCCCGTGTCCACGTAATCATCTAGTACACTCCTCTGCTGCTCTGTGGATATGTTGACATCTTTTTAAGTTTGTTTTTTTTAGCCTTTAATGATACAGTGATTAATTTCAGCGATTTCCATATTTGACCTTGTTTTTTATCATCTTTTTACTTTGTTCTCTGCTTTCTGCATCTCCCCTCCCGCCCCTCCCTCCTCTTCATCCCATTTTTATTGGGTTGTGTCTGTGTGTCGGTCTGGTGTCCTTTCCTCTCTCCTTGTCTCCTCCTCCTGCTGCTGTAGCCCCACAGGCTGTGGACCCTGGCTGAGCAGGTAGGGCACTTTTCTGTTCACTCAGCGCCTACCACCCACCCACGTACCTCCTGCCTTGCCCGCTTCCAGCCGTGGGACAGACGGGAAGTTGAGTGAGATTGACTGTGGGTCCCTAGACCCCGTGCCCCAGAGTGACGTCCTTGCTCCAGTCCCTCCAGATGTTTTCTTGCTGTGGCAAATACTGCATTTCCATGGTGCATAATCTGTGGTTTCTTTGCCACTTTGGGTTCATCTCCGTTTTCCATCGTTGTGCACTCTTAGCAACTCATTTTCTGATTTTCTGTTTTTTAATTGGCCATCTATGGTTATGTGTTTGGCACTGCTCAGAACATCAGATCAGTCCTTCACTCAATGCTAGTGTGTAACACAGATTCACTGAGCAATCTTACGTTAGAAAGAACGTCCTCTGCACTGCACCGCCCCTGCTGGGGAGCATCTCTGCAGCTAATGTGCATGTGCTGTTCTTTTTCCTACCTTGGTGGTGAGATCCAGGGACCAGCATTACTGAGTAGCATAGCATGTTTTAATGTCATCTGGGTTTTATTCTTACATTTGAACATGCCTTTCGTACAAAATCAAAGTTCTCACCTGAAGAATTTTAGTATTGGTTCTTCAAATTCTGAAGAGTCCCCTTTTTTGGGGAAAAATGCTGTGGGTTCCTTTTTTGTCAGCCAAGAAACGTGTGCCTCCCCCAAGAAACGTATGTAAAAAGTTGGTTCCATGTGTAGCCTTAATACTGCCATGCAGTAGCACATATTGCTGGCCAAAAGTCCACCCAGTATATCCTTTGAAGGGATTTCTGGTGCAAGGTAAGAGTCCTGGGCTGCCTTGTTAAATGAAGTCAGCTCTAACCACAAGGTCCTGCCCAGCTGACGGGGATGAACATGCCACCTTCCTGATTTATGACACAGACAAAAATAGCCTCCCAAGGCTGGCAAACTAAGGCACAGGTGGAACTAAAAGGAACAAAATAATTATCTCTCATATCCTTCTCCTCAATCTGTCAGTTCATGTCACATGTCTGCTGCAATATCTCAAACTCTAAAAATACCCCTTTGTGGATGTGTGTATTAAATCTTCCCAGAAGATCATGCTTCATGTCCTTGACAGGCTGCTCTTGCCAGCTGGCCTTTTTCTTGGCAGTTTGACTACTTTTAATGGGCAAAACATGTGACCCATGTCGTTCATATATATATATATATATATATATATATATATATATATATCTCCATCCCCAGGAGCCTGATAATTGAGCTGTGTGAAAGTCCAGTTTTATCCAAATAAGATATTGCTTTAAGAATTTAGGTTATCAAACTGAACGTTAACAGGTACATTGGAGAGGTGTGTTTAGCACCATTATTTTTTGCTCTCAGTTTAAAGTTTTACCCAAGAAATGCTTACCAGCTAGGAGAGCGATAGACCCAATTTCCTTTCACCCAAACTTAACCACACTATGTCATTGCTTGCAGGGGACCTCGGGACCTGACCCGACCACTGTCTATGTTGATATGAGAGCCCTGAGACATGACAGGTATGGTAAGCTGGTGGGTTCTTCTTTTTTTCTTGTTGATTGCCTCACATACAGGTGCCCACATTCACCTGCTTTAAGTGTGATTATCTTATAAAGTGGGAGACTTGGGCAAGTTGGCTCAAGCTCTGCACATAAAAACTTGGGGACATGAGAGCAGCAGAGTGACCAGAGTTGCTGCCCCTGCTAGGCTAACCAGGAGACAAACATCGGATTCTTTTCCTTGACCATTTCAGGGTCCATTTTGCACCTCAAAAATAACATTCAGCTGGGAGTGGTGGTGCACGCTTGTAATCCCAGCACTTTGGGAGGCTGAGACAGGAGAATCGCGAGTTCAAAACCAGCTTCAGCAACGGCGAGGTGCTAAGCAACTCAGTGAGACCCTGTCTCTACATAAAACACAAAATAGGGCTGGAGATGTGGCTCAGTGGTCAAGTGCCCCTGAGTTCAATCCCCAGTACCAAAAAAACAAACAAAACCAACATTCTGCTCACTTGTGAAGGAATTTCCATGAGAAGTTAAAATCAAAGTCAAGTTACCTTTTCTATGCAGCTTGTTGAATGACGTCCTAAGCAAGCCTGAAAGGTGTTACTGGTGAATGTAAGGGCGTCTCAGGGAAGGGGGTGAAGCAAGAAGACCATTAGAGATGCCCCAAGAGGGAGGAGCTGTTAAAATGTACAAGAGGGAAGAAAGGATTTTACTCTTTTCAATGTGGACCTTCCCCATTGAAGTGGGTGGTTTTGTTTGATGATTCTGGAGGTGTCCAGGCATCATGTGATGGGCAGACCGTGACATACCTCGTTGTCTTTCATAGGGTGTTGCAGGCTCTTGTTGAGTGCGTTGCTACGTGCCAGACACTGAGCCGCTCGCCCTGCATTTCTCATTCGCTCACCTACCAGCACCCATCCAAAACCCTACTGTGTCGCTGTGCCACAGTATAAGATGCAAAAATGGAGTTGTCTGGTTAGGAGGTGGGAGTCATGGGGACGGGCCCTGGCCCGGCCCAGTGGGCCGTGTAAAGTGCTCCTTGGTGTTAGGGACAGCTGGTCCGTGTTTGCGAATGTGTTGGAGTGGACAGGGCAGGCCGAGAAGGCCTCAGAACTCTTTGGGCCAGGTGGACCATGCAGGCCCTGCTGACCCCTGGGCAGGCACCACTGCCCGCACTCACCAGCCGTTCTCAGCAGGGCTCTCATGCCCTGATGGCTGTCTGGCCACACCTGGCATCATCATCAACTGGGTGATTCAAGGAACAGCACCACTGCCATCCAGTGGGTGGAGGCCGGAGATGCTGCTAAACCACCTGCAGTACACAGGACAAGTGACAATGTCAGTGTGCCCTGAGAAGCACTGTGTGCTTACCTGTGTCATGCTTAGAGTTGCCCACCTGGCCCCGGTGGCCCTGCATGACCTGCCTCTTCAAAAAAAACCTATCTGCTCTGTAGTTACATAATCAGTAGAGACTAGGAGATCTGTGCTTGCAGCCCTCAGGGGGCACTGGTAGCTGAGGACCAAAGGAAGCGACTGTCCCCAGGAGCCTCAGCTGCATCTTAGCAAAGCTCAGTCTGGAACATTTTCAAAATTCAGAAATTTAGAAAAATGAAAACCTTGTTCCAGGAGTGTAGTTTTCCAAATGATGACTTCTGGGCTTCACAACAAATCTACAGTACTTTCTATAAAAATATTTGAAAACCATTTTATATTTGTATAACTTCCTCAAAAAGTGAAGACTAGCCCATCAGGGACTTGCTTCAGTAACATTATGCAGTTCTGTGGCCTGGCTCTCAAAATTTATAGAGAACAAATTTATCATAATGCAGTATGGCTAAAAAGCTGCTGACCTTTGTGTTAGGAATACCTTGGAAGTCGTCAAAGGTCGGAGACTGGAGGTAAGAATTTTCCCTTTCATAAAAGGACAGAACATCTCGGGAACTTCTGTGACCGATTGTTTTCTGAAGCTACTTTTTGACTGTCTTCAGTGCAGCCAGTCTGTTGAGAAAGGGTGTGACTTGGGAACGGTGAAAGGAGAGCCAGTGCAGTTTTGATGATAAGATAATAAAGGTCGCACATATCATCATACCAGAAAGAGCAGGCAGCCTGCATCCTCGGATGGGCTCCCTTCGTGACTAGTTCTTTGACCCTGACCAAGTTGACAATTCTTCCAAGTAAGTTTTGCCCTGATTTGTAAAGTAATCTGCAGGAATACTGAAACAGAAGGACCAGTGCTTTGAGAACTGGAACTCCAAGCTCAGCAGTCAGGCGGATCTCATGCAGGGTGGGCAACGTCGCTGACTGTGATGATGAACAAGGACGCTCACTCCCCCAGAGTGACCCACAGGCTGCTCCTCACAAGGCGATGTGCACAGACCCCTGTGTCTGCCACAGTCCAGGCCTGACCTGAGCAGCCTTTAGCCTGCTTTGTTCTTTGGTGTGGTCACAGTGGGGTTTCCTAGACAAAGCCTCTGAATGCTCCTCTGTCAGGGGAGCTTGGGAAACTGTCAGACAGCCGGAGGGTGGTGGTGTGGATGGCCAGGTGACCTCCTTCCCCACAGAGGCCTTGCCTCTCCGTCCCCAGTGCTGGGAGGTGCACATTTGCCTGTAGGAAGACCAGCAGCTTGAAGACAGGGAAACAGGGCTGCTGACAACCGTGGTCCCATTTCTTTCTTGTGACTATTCCTGTAAAAATGGGGTGATCGTTTTCTCACTTCAGCTGTATCAGGTTCTGTCTCAAGGATAAATTACATTTCCTATTGCTTTCATGGTGCATTCCTTTGGCAGCCCCAGGCACCCACCCAGTTGCCACACAACTGACCAGGAGCAGGTTAATCTGTCAGCACATGTGGCGGCAGCTTCCTGAACGGGAAGCTGCACCTGCACACCAGCTCAGGAGAGTCTCAGGGAGATCTGCATTGTGGATGCTAGTGATCAAGTCGGTGTGGTAGCCATTGCTACTTGATTTTATGCCTTTGGTATTTTTTGTTTTTTGTTTTGGTTTTTTTTGGTACTGGGGATTGAACTCAGGGGTACTCGACCACTGAGCCATATCCCCAGCCCTATTTTGTGTTTTATGTAGAGACAGGGTCTCAGTGAGTTGCTTAGCACCTTGCTATTGCTGAGGCTGGCTTTGAATTCATGATTCTCCTGTCTTGAGAATCACGCCAGGCTTGAGCCACCGCGCCCGGCTGCCTTTGTTTTTTTTGTTTTTTTTAAATATTTTTTTGGTCGTAGATGGACGCAATGTCTTTATTTTTATGTGGTGCTGAGGATCGAACCCAGTGCCTCACGCATGCGAGGCAAGCGCTCTGCGACTGAGCCCCAGCCCGCCTTTGTTTTTAATACCCAATTTTTCCTTAGAGCCCCAGAGGTGGGGATTGGGCAATCTGCATTTGTTATAGGTTGCCATGGAGACATTCCTGTATCTTGAATAAATGTATTCCCCACCCGTACAAGAGGGAAAGCAATGAAATGTTTTGAGGCTGTCTGAAAGTGACTGCTGGTTTGGTCGGTTTTTTTTGTTTTTGTTTTTTTTAAAATATTTTTTTAGCTGTAGATGGACATAATATCTTTATTTTATTGCTTTGTATGTGGTGCTGAGGATCGAACCCAGGGCCTCACGCATGCAAGGCAAGCGCTCTACCGCTGAGCTACAATCCCAGCCCTGGTTTGGTCGATTTTTAAAATATTTCTACTATATATATATATTAAAAGTGAATTCATAGTCACTCACTCATTTGCTCTTTCCTTAAGCACTTAAATTTTTCAGGCTTTAGATAGAAAATATTTTTTTCACACATTTAAATAGTTTGAACAGTTGGCCAAGTCTTAGGAAAACAATGTTAGTATAAGGGCCTACAGTGGGAACTTCCATAGCCGCCTCAGCACTTGAAACCTGAAGTCATAATGAAAGGGCATCACTAGAAACAAGGATACTAACTTAATCCCTGGCCAGTGATCCACTGTGGATCCAGATCCTGATTCTGAGAGAAGCAGGCAGAAAATTGAAGCAAATCAATGGACCTATGATTTAATCAGCAGGATGGAGGAGCAAGGATAGACTGAGGACCACTAGGCTAACCAGGGACCCTCTGTGGGGTTATTCCTGGTGTGTGGGGGTGGTGTATATGCATGTGTGTGTTGTGTACACATGCGTGTGACATCTGTGTGTGTTGTGTTGCCTGAGTTAAGGTGTGTATTGTGAATGTGTGTGCTGTGTATGCACAGGCATGTGCACCTCGTGTGTTGCATGTGTGTTAGTGTGTTGTAAGTGCAGCATGTAGGCGAATGTGCGTGTGAGTTTGTAAGCATGTTGTGTATCGCAAATGTGAGCAGGTGATGTGCTGCACGTATGTTTGTTTCAGGCACGTGGGTATGTGTTGACATGTAAGTTAATGTGATGCAGCTGTATGAAGGTTTTCAAGTGTGAGTGTAGCCATGCTTGTGTGTGTGTGCAAATGAGTGTTGTATGTGGTTGTGTGTGTGTGCAAATGTGTATAGTTGCACAGGTCTGCACGGTGGAGGGCATGTGAGTACACACGAGGACTCTGTGCCGTAGTCTGCAGCTGGCCCATCACTTGGTGTGTTGTGGCCTCAGCCTAGCAGGTGGGAATGGGTCCTTACGTGGAGCTCACACTTCGTCGCCCAGTACTTCCATCTCCAGCCTCTGGCTGCATCACACGGTCCTGGGACGAACAGCGTGCGTGGGAAGTCTCACTGCTTTTCGTTTTGTGCCAGCCTCAGCCTGCTGCCTCGGTCACTCATGGACCAGAGCTGAGCTCACATGGTCTCTGCTGAATCTGATGTGATTGGTGCGGTGCAGCGAGGTTAGGCTAACGCCCTGACTTCTGGGCGTGGTTCTACCACTTTCTCACTGTGTGCTCCTGTACACATTGCCACCTTGTGTTTTTCTTTTCCTGCCTGTAAAATGGCAACAGCGGTACCTACTCTTAGAATTGTTGTGAGGATTCAAATTTAACACATCCCAGTGCTTGGGACAGTGCCTGACAAATTGTAAGCCTCGACACATGCTATCTTATGTGGTTATGTACATACATAGGTAAATCATGTGTACAGTTGTCTCGGTCTCCAAGGGGGTGTGTTTTCAGGGCCCCCTGCACATGTTCCAGTCCCTTCTATATCATGTCACATTCGCATGTAACCTGAGCACATCCCTAAATACTTCCAATACCTAATACGATGCATATACTGTGTAAATGGTTATGCTGTGTTGTCTAGGGAATAACGAGAAAAAATCCGTATTTGGTGCCTATGCAGTTTCTTGAAAGCCTTTCAGCCTGTGATTTGCTGTCCCCTGGTGTGGACCTCCTGCTGTGCAGGGTCTGCCGCGTTGGCTTTTCATCTTTATCTTCCACGCACGTTCTCCTCTATTTCCGCTTTGGCTGTCATCCAGCACCAAAACGGCTTTCTAGTTTGTTGTTTGGCCCACCTTACTAGTACATAATCGCAGGATCGTGAATGTGACATGGTTTCTGTGATTGACTGAACTGTACTTGTAAAGTATTCTTGAAGATCACGTGACTTTCAACAGAGAAAACTGGAAAGTGAAAGAACAGCATACATTTCATACCGCATCTGTTGCGGTTTGGGGATGTGAATCTCCTGAGGTGAGTCAGCCTCTGTGGGTTGCTCCGTGTCTGTGGTTGGGCCTCTCTCCTCCCTTGGTGCCTGATTAAAAGCAATCTTCCTGTTCTGAGTCTCCTCATCAAATTCTCCTTGGTACGTGAGGAAGAAGACTCTTGTGGGCGCGATGCAGCACCCAGATGCAGGTGACGGTGCGGCCAAACCCTCCTCCTGGGAACACCCAGCCTGGGCCCAGAGGCAGGCTCCTGGGCCTGCCCCAGAACCTTGACCAGGAGATGAGAGAGGCAAGCCTTTGGCCATAATACTTTAGTCTTTGCTTTTTAAAAATTCCCATCCAAAGGCGTACTCTAAAATCTTGACTATTTTTAGTCTTTAAATCTCATTCTAATTTCTTCTTGTGTCTTGTTCTATGTGACCTTATGTCTGTCTTAAGGGTCTGTTTAGCTCTTAAGTGAGAAGATTGCGCAAGTGGATGTCCAGTCCCTGCCCCTTCTGGGAGCCCCTGTAGCTGCAGCCTGTCCATGCCTAAAGGGGCCCCCTCCTCTACGCCCTGCTGTTCCCCCTTGCCCGTCTGCAAACGCAGCATGATAGAAGTCATCATGAACATGAGAGGCCAAACCCTCTGGCCCTTCTTAGTGGCAGCAGTGCTGCATCTCTCCTGGTGACAACAAGCACCTCCTGAGATCCTCGGCTGACCTCCCACACTGTCATGAGAACCAAAGCCACATGTCCCCCCTGAAGCCCGCCTATGGCTTCCGTCTTGCCTAACCAGTATTTAGCTTTTGTTCTTATTTGATGCTGTTCTCTGATTTGGCTTTAGGGACAGCACGCTGACTCTTCTTTTGTTTAAATAAACACTCCTCCTCCTCTTTGTGGAGAAGCTGCTTTTCTGCTCAGAGGTGACAGTGAACACTGCTCAGGGCTGTCTCTTATGTGCCCTTCCTGTGTCAGCAGGCGGTAACAAAGTGACAGCATGAATGGTGCTTTGCCTCGGCCCTTACCTTTCTTCATTTCTCCAGGTTACTTGCTCCTGGCTTCAGCCCCTCCCTGCCTGCCATTCTGCAGAACTGTGAGCCAAAAGATAAAGCTGGCCTTTGTGAGGGGCATGAGCTTTCGTAATTGTGTGCTGATGTTTTCTGCTAAAAAGATTGAATTAACAAGCTTAGAAACAAAACTCAGATGGACATCATCAGGCCCCAGGGAGGTCCCCATAAGGGTACAGCGACTCCCCTGTGTAGCATTCCCACTAAGAACATAAACCCACTTATGATCATGAGGAACCCCAAAGGATATTTCTTTTCCTTTTTTTCTCCATATTTATTATTGGTGCACTATAGTGGTACATAATGTTGGAATTTGTTACATATTCATGCACATACATAATATAACAATGTAATTTGGCCAATATCATTCCTCCCTCCCTCCCCCACTCCCTTCCCTCTACCAATCTTTGATTTCCGCAAGATCACCAGCCTGCTTTTTCCCTTTTCCTCTCTAGCTTCCACATAGAAAAAAACATATGACCCTTGAATTTGAGTTTTGCTTATCTAGCTTAGCATAATGATCTGAAGTTCCATTCTTGTCCTGCAAATGACAAATTTCATTCTTTATAATTGAGAAAGCTCTAGTGTGTGTATATACACATTTTCTTTATCCATTCGTCTATTGATGGGCACCTAGACTCATTCCATATTTTGTCTATTGTGAATTGTGCTGTTGTAAACATGGGTATGCATGTATCACAACAGTGTGCTTTTAAAATTTAGGATAAATACTGAACAATGGTGTAGCTGGGTCATATGGTGGTTCTGTGCCTAGTCTTGAGGAACCTCCTCACTGACCTCCATAGTGGTTGTACTAATTTACAATCCCACCAACAGTGTGTAAAAGTGTTCCTTTTTCTCATCTTCTCCAACATTTTTTATTATTTGTGTCCTTGGCGGCAGCCATTCTAACTGGAGTGAGATGGGATCTCAGTGTAGTTTCGATTGGTGTTTCCCTAAAGGCTAATGATATTGAACGTTTTCTTCATATATTTGTTGGCCATTTGTACTTTGGCTCCAAAAGGATATTCAAGTGATTTTTGAAATGTTTTTTAATGTTTTAATTGTGGAAAAATGCACATAAAACTTCAGTCTTAACTGTTTTCAAGTGCACAGTTTGGCAGCATTAAGTGGGTTCACACTGTTGTGCGGACCATCTCCATGGCCCATGTCCAGAACTCTTTCCATTCCAAACCAAAACTGTCCCCATTAAACACCAACTCCTCACCATCCTCCTTTCTGTTCCTGTGAATTTGATTACTCTGCCTCAGGTGAGGACAGTTATGTAGGATTTGTCCTTCTGTGTTTTATTTAGGATAATGCCCTCGGGGTCCATCCGTGTTGTAGCAGTGGTAGAATTTCCATTTTGAGATGAATGTGCAGTGGGCAGTACCACATTTTGCTTATTCATTTATCAGTGGACCCTCAGGCTGCTTCCATTGCTTGGCTATTGCAAGCAGTGCTGCTGTGGAAACGGCTACAGGAGTTTGAGTTTCGGATTTCCTTTCTTTGGAGTACACACCCAGAGGTGAAATTGTTGGGTTGTGTGCATGTTCCGTCTTCACCGTTTGAGGAGTCCCCGTCCTGCTTTCCGCAGCAGCCCTGGCACTGCATTTCCACCTGTGGTGCACAAGGGTGCCAGTGTCTCATACGGGTCACATTTGTTTCCTGATCTAGTGACTGCGGCCATCTTCAAAGGGGTGTGGTGGGGCCTCAGTTTTGATTTTGAGCATCATCTTTTGCTTTTGGCCGTTCACAATCTTTCTTTGGAGAAATGTCTATTTAAGTCCTTTGCCTGCTTTTTAACTTTGGGGTGGTGGTGGTGGTTATTGAGTTTTAGGAATTCCTTGTATGTTCTAGCTATTAACCCCTTAGATGAATGATTTGCAAATCTATCTTTGCATTTCATGGCTTTCTTTTGCATGTGATTGATGCAGTTGTGTCCTTTGATGCAGAATTTTAAAATTTTGATGTAGCAGTTTATTCATTCATTCTTTTGCCACCTCTGCTTTTGGCATCATATCCAAGAAATAACCACCAAATCCAGTGTCACGTAGCTTCTCCGCAGTGTTTCCTCTTAATAGTTTATAGTTTTAGATCTAGATTTAGGTCTTTGATCCTCTTTGAGTTAAATAATTTTGAATTATATTTTTTAAAGGAAAGGTCAGTATTCCTTTAAAATGCCAATGTAATACAGGACAAAAATAACTTGGGAAACACCCCTGAATAATGCAAGCTTAAATGATATGGTAGTGGCTCATGCCTGTAATCCCAGTGTCTTGGGAGGCTGAAGCAGGAGGATCGCAAATTCAAGACCAGCCTCAGCAACTCAGGAAGTCCCTAAGCGACTTATACCCCATCTCAAAATAAAAATAAATACAAAGGACTGGAGATGGGGCTCAGTGGTTAAGTGCCTCTGGTTTCAATCCCCAGTACCAAGAGGAAAAAAAGAAATGATAGCTAAATGCAGAACCTGACACAAGCTCAATCCTGTGCTCCAGGGGGAACTATAAGGAATCCTATTGGATTAATGACAAAACTGGCATAGAGACTGTGCTCACACTCCAGATCCACGTTAGTAACTAGCCGGCAGCTGCTCTGGAAGGATTTAGAGAAGATCCCGATTAGGGGAGACACATGGGAATACTGAAGATGAAGGGGTCATGATGTTCTCAACTTGTCCTCAAATGGGAAGGGTGCGTGTGTGAGAGAGGCAGGGGAGGGAGAGATGGGGAGAGAAGGAACCAGCACAAATGATAAAGCAAATGGGGTGAGACGGGCGAGGTGAATCTGGGGAAGAGAGATTACAAATGGCCTTTTTACTGTTTTCATCATTCCAAATTTTCTGTAATTGGGATTTTAAGCAGGATTTTCTAGAAACAATGCTTATACATGTATAAAATCCAGAATGATTTTTCAAGTATTTTTATTCCTATTCAAAAGGGAAAATGGACCCATGTTAGTTAGGACCTCCTGGATGAGAAGTAACAAGCAGCCGGGTGGGACTCCCAGCCGCCTATGACTGATGGAGGAGAGGGAGGTGAACCTTGGGAGCAGGGGTATGCCAGTGCCAGGAGGGGCCTCGAAGGAAAATCCAGAAGACCCTCGCAGGCTCTGCGTGCTGGCCCCTGCTGCTCTCGGCTCTGCTCTGTGCAGACTTCTCTGAGGATTGATTACTTCTGTGCCACTTGGGCGAATCCTGTGGCCCTGTGGTTCTCAGACAACCGCACAGAAGACCTACCCACACAGCTGCTAAACCTGGAGCATGAGCTTGGTCACCCACTTACCTTCCACGAGGACCTGGGCTTGGTCCTCAGGGGCAGAAGATGGTCTTTCCACAAGACCCATTGTGTCTCATCACCCTGTGTGCTCTAATGCCTTCTGAAGAGGCCAGTGAGGGATGGGCACGGAGAAGCTTGCAAACATGACCTCAGTCAAGTGGCCAAGGTCAACCTCACCATCAGTGAGAGGATCTTTCATCTGATGTCCTGAAAAGGGCACTTACCTCTGAGCATTTTTCAGAAAATCTTGTAGCACACATTTAATCACCAGAAAAATATCAGACAAATCACAAATGAAGGCCATCCTGAGAAGCTCCCTGCCCATCCTCTAGACTGCCATGGTCAGCAGAACAGGGTAGTTCTGAGAGGCCAGTACAGCCCAAGAGAAGAATGCCACGGGGATCCTAAAGAGGCTGAGGCAGGAGGATCGTGAGTTGAAAGCCAGCCTCGGCAACTTAGGCCCTAAGCAACTCGGACCCTTTCTCTAAATCAAATATTAAAAAGGGCCAGAGTTGTGGCTCGATGGTTAAGCAACCCTGGTACCAAAAAATGCGTGTTTTCTAAGATTGAGGTTTGCAGTAGGGGAGCATGGGCACTCTACTCTCCACTCATTTTTTCTTAAATATGAGACTGCCCTTTTTGCAAATAAAGCATATTGATTCTTAAAAAAAAAAGGGGGGGGGGGTCGGGGCATCTGGCAGAGGAGTCTGGATCTAGGGAGGGAGGAGATGGAGGCTGGGGGAGAAGGAGCACAGGGTCTGCGCAGGTGCGTCACTGGTGACGGTTTCTCCTTTACTTGCGGGTGGTTGGCACCTGGACTTTCATGCTACAAACTGCTCCCTGTTGGTCTAGCGGTGGCCAAGGTGGGCTGCTTTGTGCTGGAATGTAGAGCTTTTCCTAGGGCTGTTTCCTGGGAGAACCTTCCTGTAGAAATAATAGGGCTTGTGTTGTATTTTGTGAGTAGTTTTAGAGGTGTGAATGCAATGTCTTAGTAATTCGTGGATTTTTTGCTTTGTGATTTTTAATGACCCTTATGTGCGTTGCTAGTTGCAAAGAAAATGGCGCAAAATTATAATCTAAACTTTGACACACTCACCTATTCTCCTCCTGTACCACCACAGCTGCCAGGAAGCTGAGGATGAGATCCAATCATCGCACCTGTGTAATTAACCAAGGGTTTTTGAATGTTTGATCTCTCCCTTCATTCAGGGGAATTTTAAAAAACTTGTTCCAATGGTCTCATTATATTGAGTGTTTTAGGTGCTCTACATTATTTTTGGAAGGTGTGATTTAAATTTTAATTAAAAGTTTTGATTGGTTTTCAGCAGCATGTTTTTAAATGCCAGCAATGGTGAGCTGGGCTGCCCGTGCACAGCAGCTCCGTTTTGCATGAACAGGTGGTTCTGGGTCTGTGCTGCCCCTCTCCTTTCTCCCACTGGAGACAGTGTCAGCCACTATCAGACTGCGTCTGTGGTGGGTCCCTGTCCACTCTCTGACCGTCTGCACCAGGGTGCTCCCCACACCACGTTCATGCCATGCAATGTTCAACGGCCTCACCTTTGGTGATTCTGAAGCGATTATATCCCTGGCAGGAGCAACTGTCCTGTGTCCACCCTCTACTGGGCACGTCATGTGGCTTTGCTTTTTGTTATTACTAGAAAGTCTTCAGAACAAGTGTTTTTGTTTTGGGGAGGGGGGTGTACATGGGATTGAACTCAGGGCCATTCGATCACAGAGCCGCATCCCCAGCCCTATTTTGTGTTATATGTGAGACGGTTTCACTGAGTTGCTTAGTGTCTCGCCATTGCTGAGGCTGGCTTCGAACTCGTGATCCTCCTGCCTCAGCCTCCTGAGCCACTGGGATTAAAGGTGTATACCACTGTGCTCGGCCAGAACCAATGTTCTGATGGACACAACCAGTCATGGAGGTCAGTGGGCACAAGGTCCCAGGGGAAGGTGGACATGTGGATTCCTCTGCAAAGGCTCAGATACGGCTCCTTGCCTCTTCAGTGAAAATCCCAGAGGAAAGGGTTGCTTCCAAGGTTTCATGTAATTGGCCAGAACTGTGGAGGACTTTAACCTGTGGGTTTGCTCAGGCAGATGCTGGGAAACCCCAGTGTCTGAGCAGTGTGTTCCCCCCTGGGCCGCGGGCAGTGGTGACTGCAGGGAGCAACGATGAAGAGTGGGAAGGATGCAGAAAGGCCTCTTGGAGGCCTACGTGTCCCATTACACCCAGGGTTGTGCCAACAGGCGCTGGCTCCAGGCTCCAAGGTGTCCCTTTCAGTGGACCACAGCGGGGCGAGCTAGGGCAGCTTGTTGACAGTTCCAGGGGAGAGTGAGGGCCTACAATTGATGGCCAACCTCTCTCAACTCTCTCCTTTTCTAGAGAAAGGTTAAACTTTAAGTCCGCTTAACAACTGAGAATAGGAAAAAGGTTTCCCAAGACCAAGATCTGTGCTTGAGTCGATGAAATATGATGGGTGGGACAGAGGCCAGGTTGATTCAGACAGTAGCATGATTGCTTTGCAGTCTCCATGTGAAAGGCACGTGGCTCAGCCAACACACCGTTCAGAGGACATCTGGCCAGGACGGGTTGCACTCACCCCTTGGGGCCTGTCTGGCCTGCAGACATGGATGTGGGAGGCAGCAAGGGAAGCGGGAGCAAAGTCCAGCCCCAGGACCCAATGCGCTCCAGGATTGTCTGAACAGACTCCGCAGCTTTACCAGAGAAGTAGGTGCCAGTCCACAGGAGGTGGCCTCCGCTAGAGTTCTGCCTCGGCACAGCCTCTGTGAGGACAAGATGCCTCTGCTCCCTCCCAGCCTCCCTCCAGCCAGCCCTCTCTGCTGTGTCAGCTAGCTGCCCTGGTGTTCACCCTGCATACTGTTCTTAGCAGATGTTAGCAACCGCCACATCTCCTCATTTGTAGCTCATGCACCATGGGCGTGGCCCCGTGGGCACCCCATGTTTCCAGCTCATTCAGCTTGCGTGACAGCTGACCGCCTGGGAGTTGTACCCTGGGCCAAGGAGGTCAGGGCCAGGCAGGGTGACCTGGGTCTCACTGGGGGCTCATGCTGTTGCCCTGCAGAGCGCTGTGTCGCTGGCGGCTCGCCGTCTTTCCTCCCTACGGCCCTGGGCTGTGCGCGGCTCCTATCTTTTACTTTCACTGGAGAGGCAGCGTGTTGCTCTTTTGGGTCGGGGTGGTGGTGGTATCTGTATCATTGGAGGAATCCCCGGGGGCCGTGCTTGAGAAGCTCCTGGGCTTTTCACTCGGCACCCTGCCCCTGCTGTGATGAGAGAAGCCTGCCTTTCAGCTCCAGCCAGAGAGGAGCTGCTGAACAGAGGTGCCTTCTGTGTTTTCCACCCTTCAGAGGAAGTCTCAGCTGGGATTCCACTCCCTCTCCTTGGAGGCTGAGGGTCAACCCAGAGGAAGGTCAGGAAGAATCTGAGACAAGCAGAGTGCAGACCTAGCCTATGCGCCTGCGGGCAGAGCCTCGCCTTCCCCCGCTCTTTCCCTCCCTTCCTCCCTCACCCTTCCTGGGCTGGGCAGGGCGCCAAGAGGGCAAGGCCTGCACTGCTGGACACTGACGAGTCCAGGGCTATTCTCCTATCGTTTCCTTATCTCAAATAGAAGTGTTTCATAAGTGACGCTGCAGTGCCTGACTGAAGCCATCCCAGGAGTGACTCGGCTGTGAGAGCTGCCCGGCGCTTCTGACCCCATGCCTGGCAGGGGTTCTGCAGAGTGGGTGACAGACGGCACATCCAGAACGGCCCTCGTTTAAGCTGAGAGGGTCACTACCTGACTTGTCATGTGGCCTTTCTGTGGTATGCATGTCCTGCCGCCCACCCTGGACAGCAGCGGCATGGGATGCTGCGGTGAGGTGGCCTCCCGCTCTCCTTCCTTCGGCCTGGTCTCTGCTCACCACCGCCCCCTGCCAGCTCATGATTTTCCCAGCTGCTTTGGCTCCAGTTCTCAATGGTCTCCACCAAGTCGCCAAGGTCTGAATCCACCGTTAACCAGCCAGCCACGGGTCCCTGGTTCAGTCACTTGTTGTGACCCCATAAATCAGGGCAGCAGTACAGACTGCCGGGTGAGCAGGGTAGAGCCACTTCCGTTAGGGGAGCACGGATGGTTCCTGCTGACATCACATCTGTTAGAAAGTGCCAACTTCTGATTGCATGTCCTTGCATGACCAACGGGAGTTGGTCATTCACCGTAGCTGCTTGGTAGCATGCTGATGGTGGGCTTAAAGGGTGGCCCACCCTGCGTCAGCTCAATGCCAGCTTGATTCTAATCTTGTTTGAGTTCCGCATCAGTGTCGCTAGTAATTTGTTTTTGAAGTTAACATCAGTAGGTCCACTGGCTTATTCAAGAGCAGTTCACAGTGTGTAAAACTGCTGTCAGCACCGAGGATTTTTTTTAAGACAATACCAAAGGTTTTGGTGGCTGTCATTTGATCCAGATCACGATAGTGGTCTAGGTCTACCTTTTCATATGACTGCTGGGGTAGCCTAGGTGCCCCCTCTGGGACTTCCACTGGATCGTCCTGCGGAAGAAGAAAGTCAGTCTGTCTGCTCCTGCGCCCGCCCCAGGATTTCCCCATCTTCGGCGACTTTTGTGTGCAATAACCTGAGCAGCTACACTAGGCTGGGTGGGAGGCCAGGCCTGTAGTTGTCTGAAGTAAGTTTTTCTATTGCTGAAAGGCCAGAGGGAGATGGTGGTCTGGCTGCAGGAAGCCCGCGGCCCACAGAGACCAGCACGTGCCCCATGGACTGTGCCTGCACCAGGTTCTTGACACACGCCTGGTTTTGTGTCACCGTACCTGCCCAGCACGTGTGGTGCTGTCTGTGCCACCTACTGGGCACCTTGCTGTGAGCCAGAGCTGCAGCTCTGCCCACCTGCAGCCGCCCCTGCTGAACGATCACCTCCACCGCTCTCAGTGGCCTGGCTGGGCCCAGGCCCGGGGTTCCTCCTTGGCTCCTCCCCCTGCTGCCTTCAGCTCCCTCAAAAGAAAGGGAGATGAGGGTGAGGGAGGGGACAGAGGAAGGGCCTCTCTGATCCACCATTGCAGGAAGCCCCAAGTCCTCTGCCCACAGCCCTTTTCCCAGGTGCAGCAGGCCCGTCCTACCTTCTGCAGTCCAGGAAGTGTGACCCCTTTCTCCTTCACCCTGTTTTGTGTACATGAGCATCATGGTCCCTGATTATGTGGCAAAATGTGAAATCAACAGTGAAGGCGGCACATGTCAAACCACGGGCCTGGGATGGTATGCGGTGCGGCTCAGACAGGGCTCCGCAGCCTGGGAAGATGTGTGGCTCAGATAGGTCCCTGCAGCACCATCCTTGGCACTTCTTGAGACTAAATCGTCATTAAGTATTTTTTTAAATTGAAGAGTTTTGCTGTGTGTCCACTTGGCCCACACACCCTTGGGAGAGGAGGGGCCTCGGGCTGCTATGGGCCTTGGGTTCCACCTGGCGAGCATGTGTGGCCCACGTCTGGGCAGAGTGTGAGTTCTCCAGGACCAGGTGTCACTGTCATTGGTGATTAACAACTCCTTAGTGCTGCTTCACCCCGACTCTCCCCTTTCTGTGCGTGTGCCAAGCTGAACCTGATCTAAGTGCAGGGTCGTCTTCCGATCACTTTACACATCTGGCAGCTATGTGTTTACACATCTGTTTTCCGGGGCCTTTGCTGATGTCCTCGCCACCTCCCTGCCAGCACAGTTCTCTGCTGTGGGGTCGTCCTTTCTGGGAGTTCTGCCGTTGCTGTTGGATAATGTCCCTTAACCTGCCAGGCCCGTGACCACATACTGAGGGCAGGAGAAGGTGCCAGTGGCACAGAAAACCCATCTGGTGACGTTGTCTGTTTCTGTTTGCAGAGTTCGGCTAGTAGAGAGAGGCTCTCCTCATAGCTTGCCCTTGATGGAATCGGGAAAAGTAAGTATCGAGGGAGGAGGGCCACACCTCTGTGTGAGCAATGTGTTTTCCAGAATATTTTCCAAAAAATTTTCATGAAAGCAGTGTACCAGGACTATGCATAGCCATGAGTATAAAAAGTCAAATAACAGTGTATCAAACAGGTTCCCCACCCTGCCCTTGAAAAAGCTGGGAAACAGGCATCCGTCACCCCGTGAAATGACCAGGAGGCCTGTGCCCTCTGTCTAGGTATAACCTCTGTTCCTGAGGGTACGTCTAAAATGGCTGCTACAGTTCCAGCCATCATTCCTGTGTTCCAGACAGCAGGAGAAAAACAGAATAAGGAGACAAAGTGTACAAACCACAAGGTTTCCTGAGCTGTATCATGCTTAAGTACCGCTGACAAGAATTTAGTCACACGATCAGACCTAGGTAAAAGGAAGGTTGCAAACTATGATACTGAATCTGAATGCAATCAGGGTGAAATCAAGGTGTCTACAACTGTGGGAGTAGATGGAGAATGGTTATCAGGGACAGCTGTGAAGTTTCTGCCACAGGAGTCATGTTGTTCAGAGACCCAAAGGGCAAGATACACATTTATACCCAAATGAAGACCACCTTTCTTTTTGGCTCCACTTGACAGATCCCTTCTCCCTTGACATAATTCTCAAAGCATCTTCCATTGCTCTGGAGCTTTCAGAATCTGTCTATGTGACTGCAGGTTAGAACTCCTCACGGAGTCAGTCCTAATGGTAGCAGGGGCTCAGCACTGTCCTCGCACGGTGACAGACTGAGCTGCAGAGACAGGGCCGTCAAATTTCAGGTGCAGCCTGACGACTCTAGAGGGTCCCATGTTCTCACCACGGGTGGCTCACCCTGTCTCCATGGTATGATTTGAGAGCTGCTGGAGGGAGACAGGCTGCATTTCAGATTGCAAGAGTGGACTTTGGCCTCTTCAGTCACGCTATTGGTGGAGCTCGGAACTCTGCTGAGCTGGGCCTTTGAAAGGGAGCTGGCTTGTCTGTGTCCCGCCTGCCTCTCTAGCCATGGTCAAAAGTTGTCTCCTCTCCCAAACAGATTCTTCCTGGGGTTCGGATCATAATTGCAAATCCGGAGACGAAAGGACCGCTAGGGGACTCGCATCTTGGGGAGGTAAGTTCCAGAGCCGCCCCCGCAGGCCTGTCCCCAAGGCAAGCCTACTGTGCTGTGTATCTGCTGCTCTCGCACCAGAGGCCTGGACCGCAGCACGCACTGTCTGCACTGGGCTGTCGTGACTGGCTCAGGAGCGACTGTAGATAAGTTACTTGAATGATTCCACGACAGATTGGAATTAGAAATCGGGGTTCCCTCAGGGAAATGCGATGGAGAGTCTGCACGGAGAGCTTACCCGATGCCGCCGTGTTTCCTCCCTCCATTTCTTTTCCCTGGGCTGGCCTGCCTTACTGAGGACCCTTCGATAGACAGGGAACAGTGCAGCAGAGCCTCACCCAGACTGTTGGCCATGACAGGTGGCGCCCAGGGAGTGGCAGTCACATGTCACTTCAGATCAGAAAGCTCAGTGGCTTTCTGATCTTTGGTGATCTTTCTGATCACCTTTCATGCTCTGCTTCACAGTGTCCGGGAGGAACCCTCCCTGGTTGGCCTTCAGCCCTCTGCCGTTTTGTCCCCACACTGCTGGCCGGATGTGGCTGGAGAGTAGCCCCTCCGGTGCTGCCCTCTGCACTGAGGAGGGTGAGGGAAAGAGGACAGAACACGCCCGCATCCCGACCTCCATGCATGGGCCAGCATGTCCCCTCCACTCCTGCCCCGCCTGACGCCAAACCTGCCAGTGCCCTGACAGAAGCCCCTGTCGCCAGCTGGGGATGTCTTTGCTGCAGTCATGCCAGTCCCCCTCCCAGTCCCACCTGAGTCCCCAGCTCTAGAGTGGAGTAGCAGACCCAGGAGCACTTCGCCCAAACAGGTCCTGACCGGTTCTCATGTCCCACCTTTCTTTCTTTCTGGAGTCACCAGTCTTTCAATCACAGGCAAAGATCAGAACTGAGATGACAACTCCATGCAGCTCTTACTAGGCATTTCCTTTAAATATGTTCCTAGAAGTGAATCTGGAAGGGGAAACCCACTTTCCCAGGGCTCCTGGAGAGGGTCCCCAGGGTGCTTCCCTCCCTACTAGCCTCTGGGTTGGCCCGAGCGCCCTGTGCTGTGGCTAAGACAGGACAGTGACTAGGGCAGGTGAACTCTGCAGACTGATTTTCCTATTGAGAGTATCTCTTGTTTTCCAGCTCAGCTGAGGTATAGTCCACAAACTACAAACCCCAGTGTGCGTGCAGTGTGATGTTTGTGAACTTTCATGTTCTGTATGTATGAGCTGCAGAGTGACTGTCACAGTCAAAGCAGTTAGCATTTCTCCACCCACCTGCAGCCCCCAGCAACTGCCCTTTGACTTTGCACTTACGAGCTCACTTTTTCAGGTGCCACGTATGAATGAGATCATACGTAAGTCTGTCTTCCTCTGATTCACCCTGCTCAGCCTGGTGTCCTCCAGGTTCATCTCTGTCACAAATGGCAGGATTCCCTTTTAAGGCTGTGTAGTATTCCATGGAGGATTTTTTTTGTGTGTGCTGGGGAACAGCACGTGGTTACCCCTGCCCTTGTCTGATGGCGTTCCTTCTTTCTGTTACTCTTTTCATTTTCCAGCAGTTACTTACAGCATTGTGGGTGCTAGGGATGCCATGGTGACCTAGTCATAGTTCTTGACTCTGAGGAGCTTGTCCATTTTTCAGTGTAAATACAATCATGAAGCACTCAGCATCTGCCTCAAGCACTGCGTGGTCTGAGGGACCCTGACCCTGCGTCGTGGGAGGCCTCTGCCGGTTGCCGGCATGCTTCTGGCCTCTGCACCATCAGAGCTGGCATTCCTGGACCCTTTGCCTAACTATCTCTAGTGCCAGACAGCTTTTTTTTTTTTTCAAGATGCACACAATATCTTTATTCCTTTATGTGGTGCTGAGGATTGAACCCAGGGCCTCACATGTGCAATGCAAGTGCTCTATCCCTGAGCTACAGCCCCAGAAGCATTTTTTTTTCCTGTTTGTTTTTGGTACCAGCTATTGAACTCGGGGGTGCTCAACCACTGAACCACATCTTCAGCCCTTTTCTATATTTTATTTAGAGACAATGTCTCGCTGAGTTGCTTAGGGCCTCACCAAGTTGCTGAGGTTGGCTTTGAACTCGAGATCCTCCTGCCTCAGCCTCCCAAGCTGCTGGGACTATGGGCATGAACCACCATGCCCAGCTGTTTGCTGTGCTTTGATAGCCCCCGGCTTTCCCCCAGGGTATGGTGGTGTCTTATTGCAATGTATTTTTACAAGCATGCCGACCGAGTGAAAGGAGGGAAACTCTCGAGGTTTTTCATTATTGCTCATCACTCTTTAAAAACGGTCATCACATTTGGCAAAGCACAAGGAGACCAGCATGGCCCTGGCCATTTGATACATTTGTCTGTAACTGCTGTTTTCAGAATCAGCAGTCTTTAACGAAACTTGACAGATGGCTTGGTTGCTCACTTGGCCATGAACCTGGTACCACTGGGTCTTTACCACATCTCTGTTGGCATATGCGTCACCCCAGAAACCTGAGTGAGGTGCACATCTGCTTTTTGTAGCCCAAGGAAACTTTAGTACTGCTGAACTTCACTTAAACTATAAAGTCGTTTCAGCCTCTCCTCCCTGCAGTCTCAAGGTGGCTCACACGCATGTTGCTCCATTCGCAGATCTGGGTCCACAGCGCCCACAACGCCAGTGGCTATTTCACCATCTATGGAGATGAATCCCTCCAGTCCGATCACTTCAACTCTCGGTTGAGCTTCGGAGACACCCAGACAATCTGGGCACGAACAGGCTACCTGGGGTTCCTGCGGAGGACTGAGCTCACGGACGCAAATGGAGGTCAGCCTGGGCCCCTCATGCTGGGCAGGGGCCAGGTTCCCCCACACCGAAGCAGGTCTGAGGTTTGGGACAGCCAGAGCCAGGAGAGTGTGTGATTGGCTGCAGCCAGCCTGGGAAGAGCTGAACTGGGAGGGAGGGAGGTCAAGTGCAGGCGAGTCCAGCAAGAGCAGATTTAAAGCTGGAGAGAGGCCAAGTGCTAGGCTTGGGCCCCAGTGTTTCCCCTATCACAGTGCCCCAAAGTCCCAGCTGCAGATTCTCCCTCTTGTCAATTCTGAGGGCTGCCGCCTCCCTCGGGGCTCATCTGAAGCAAACTGGGACCCAGTAGGCTGCCCTGAGCCTTTCTGCACTTACAGAGCACAGGGCCTGGAAACTAGGGTATTTGTTGAGGCCACGCTGTGAAAGGGCTCTCAGGATTGGGATGTGGTCCCTAGACAGAGCCCCTGCCTAGCCTGCGGGAAGGCCTGGGTTCCTCCGCAGCAGAGAAGCAACAACATAGTATGTTAGCATCTTCCACTCTTTGCCGGGTGCAGAGACCTTTCTTGCCGCCTTACTTCTGCTAAAAATAGAGGCAGGCATTAGAGACTTGAAGGACAGTAGCCAGGATTCTTGGTGAGATGCTACCTCACCAAAGACCCAGCAGGTGAGTTTCTAGACATCAGTGCAGCCTTCCAACTCTCCTGACATACCTACACTGCAGTGGCCCATCAGGGGCTGGGTTAAGGCGAAAGCCCAAGAATATTCTGGCATGTTTACATCGTGGGCACTCACAGGCTAGTTTGAGCACATCGTCTGGGGATCTTGCCAACAGCTGAATTAGAGGTCTGAGGTGGCAGCAGTTTATACTCGAGGAAGGCCAGGAGGCTCCCATCCTGCTGAGCCCCAGGGACAGCAGGATGCTGCTGCTGTTTTTACCTTCTTGATCCCCAAAAGGTGATATGAATCCTCACCATGGGGGCAGATAGAGCAGGAGCCAGCAGGAAACTGCCTCCATCTTTGCCTGTCAGGCTTAGATTGGGAAAGATTTACGTTCCGATGCTGTTTTGTATGTTTTATGTCAATCATTTCTTTCAAGTTTGCCCCATAGGCTGCCACCCAGTGTGAAATGAAGAATGTTTTTGTTCTTGAGGAAAGATGAGGTGTTTTCATTGCCCCCATTCTTAGGTTTTGTGTGAAGGAGGGAGTAAATTTCCCTGCCACCTGAGCGAAGCAAGTCCTCATTCATGGATGCTGCCCAAAGCCATGCTTTCTTTTTCCACTTATACATGGGGTTAGTGCAGAGAACTCTCATGGGGCCAAAGGGACCCCAGTAGACTGGCCATCCCGTGCCCCAATGTGTCCTTGGGCAAGTGAACCCTGCGCAGCCTCGGCGAGTGGGTCCAGCCCCAGTGCTCAGGATGTTAAGTAGTAACTAGTGCTGACCTTGGTCCTTCCAGATGAGGTACAACTGTGTACTTGACCCTGTATGGAAACTGATCCCAGAGGAGACTGGCTTCTCCCCATGGGTAGACTCAGGGTGGACAAGAGACAGGACCCCAGTGGCTGTGCCCAGCCTTCAGGGAGACAGACCTCCTGGGGGCTCCTTGGCTTGCAGCAGCCATCTCTGCAGGGCTTTCTGGTAGAATGGAGCTGGTTCTCTCTAGATCAGTGTTCCCCCTTTGTTTGCATCTCTCACTTGGAAAGTTTTAAGCTTCAGAAAGAAAGCAGGTGGCTGGCTTAGCACTGTGGCGAAGCTCACCTGACACTTCCTTCCCAGAGCGCCACGATGCCCTGTACGTGGTGGGGGCGCTGGACGAGGCCATGGAGCTGCGGGGGATGCGGTACCACCCCATAGACATTGAGACCTCGGTCATCAGAGCCCATAAAAGCGTCACAGAATGGTAAGTGGAGGGGCATGGCGTGCATACATGCCTCGGGGCCTCATTCGTGAGGCACTGGAAGGTGGCAGGCATGATGGAGAGCTTCCGGGAGACCACACCCAGGTCAAGGTCAGCCTTTGTCCTCAGGGTCAGCAACGTAGTGCTTGTCCCACAGAGATGGGGTGTCCTGTGTTACTTGAAAATGAGATGTTCATGGTCATCTTGATGTTATCCAGGAAGCTAAGTGGTTACTTGTTCCTTTAAATTTATGAAAGAAAGGTACAGGAAAAACTTGAATTGCACACACATATAGGTGCAGGAAATGCTTTTATGCTGTCGACTCGGGAACCCTAAGAAGCAATGTGCTCTGTGGAAAACGTAAAAGGCGACCCGTGACCACGCTGCACTAGAGCTGTTGGCAGAGAGAGAATGGCTTGAATTAAGCCAGCGCTGAAGACGGAAGCCCCCACCTTGCTCCCTGGTAGTTGCAAGGGTCCAGCGAGGATCTGAGTTCTCACCCTCCCAGAGGCGCTGCCGCCTCTTCCTCACTGGCACATAGAATCCCGAGAAAATTGCTGCATGTGTTGATGGTGCTGTGTGGAAATAGCAGGAGGTTCCCATGTGCTCATGCCGTCCCAGTGGCCAGTGGTTGGGTGAGGTGGGCGTTAAGCCAGCGGTGTTAACGTTGACCTCAGGCTCGCTCGCTGCTCTCAGGCTGTGCTCAGGAACGGGAAGTGACTCAGTAACAGATGCTTACTCAGGGCACCTTGTCCTTACCTGGCAAAGTGCCTGATGAGGCCGAGCACAAGCTGGAATTCCCAGGCATTTCTCTGTTGCTTCTGAGATTGTTGGTTCCTCCTGTGAGCTAATTGGTCTGCAGGACCAGGCTGGCGATCATGGCCGTATTGAGTCAGCACACTGAATATTTGGCACATGCTCAGGGTGGGGTTTGCATACCTGGGAAATTACCTGCAGTTCACGGTGGCTTAGTCCCTACTCAGTCCCAAGAAACTCCTGAAATGTTCGCGGTTGCGTCTTTACCCTGTGCAGGGAGAGGACAGAGACCAAGAAAACACCAGAAACCTAGAAAGATTTCAGCCCAGATACACGCCCAAGCCGTACTTCATTTTCTATCTTAGTAACTGTAAATACCAGTTACAGCTCTGTTTCTGTAGTTCTAAGAAAAATAGTTTTAATTGGCTTTTATCATCTCCCTCGAGCATTTTCTGGGTTGTTTCCAGCATAAAGGGGTTCCCGGGGGCCTCCCTGGTGCCTCCGGGGGTTCCTGGACCAGGACTTCAGTTTTTCTTCTAAGCATCCCCCCCCCCATTCCCTGCTGTGGGGTCACTGACATGAGGGCTAACTGCTCATGGGTGCACTCAGAGGGTCCAGACAGAAGCAGCAGAAATTAGTGGTTTTATTCCGAGGGCCTTTGAACCTGTTGGGAACCCTTCAGGCAGAGACGTCCCTGTCCTTTCTGCCTGCACCCCTCCTGCCCTCCAAGCCTTCCCCGTCTCCTCCTCCCGGCTCACCCACTGGTTGCTTCACACCCAGAAACCCATGTCGTAGAGCAGGCCTGTTTCCACGCTGCCGAGTTCAAGCCGACCCGACATGTTCGTTTCTCACCAGTGTGAAAACAGCAGCGCCCAGAAAGCTCCTGTGGAGAGCAGGTCTCCTGGCTGCACCCGCGGCTCCTGCAAACCCAGGAACGGCACAGTGCTCACCCTTGACCGCCTCCACCCACTGTGAGAAGCTGAGCTGATTCCTGGTACCTCAGGACCATGCCATCAATTTCAAATGCCACAAAATTAAACCAAAAGTGCCTGGGAGCTGTATATAACTTTTGCCATCACATCCACAACGCAGGCCCATGTGGAACAATAGTTTAATGTCACAAAGAGCCAAATTATGAGAGTTAAATTTTAGTCCTCCTCAGTTCTCAGCCCGATGGTTCCCCTCGTGACACAGTAGCCGCAGTGTAGAACCCGGGAGAGGCACGTTGACACCCTGAGTTTCCCTCTTCTGTGAGCATACATGTTGGCCACACTAAACAAAATGTGCTTTTTTCCTAGTGGACTCTCACGCTTAAACAACAGTGAGTTTCTCAAGATAGACCCTACCTCAGAGCTGGGTGAGACACATGGAACAGGAGAGCACCTTCTCCCAGAGGCCCTCTACCCAGGAACCTTCGGGAGCCTGGTCTGGCGCTCCCTGCCAGCCCCAGGAGTCCTGGGGCCTGGTCCTGCTCTCCATGTTGCCCTACTGCCCAGGAAGCTCCGCCTCCACAGCCGAGCAGAACTTGGGTACAGGCCTGGGAGCATCAGCTCCTTAAACAACCAGTTGTAAAAGCCAACTTCAGGTTAATGTGGTTGAAAATGTAAAGTTCTGGGTTTATGCTCCCACCAACTGGAGCCACTGCTGTGGTGCCGTCACTGAAAGGTGACTAGTACCCTGTTAGGAGGAGGAGGAGGAGTAAAACCTACCCCGCTGGGTGCATTAACTATTGCTGTGTTACTGTTACCTCAAACCCGTTCCCCATGACAGAATCGTCTGTGCCTGCGTGTCTGCAGGTGGTCAGCCAGGTCAGCTGGAAAGCACCATGTGGACTCAGGGCCAGTCTCTCCTCTCCAGGTGTCTTTGCCTGTGGATCCAACTCAGGCACATCCTTGTCCCAACAGTGGCCATGGGCAAGTCCCAACACCCCAGCCCTTCCTGAGCCTCCACTGGCGATGTCCTCACACGCGCTGACCAGATTCCACACGATCCCCTGTTAGGCGCGCAGTGTGAGAGGGCGCGGCAGCGAGCAGGGCGGTGTGCCAGCAGGCGCGCGCAGCTCAGCTGCAGAGCCAGGGCTGGGAACCGAGGTGCAGGTCTGCTTTGAGGGCAGATCCAAGTGACCTAGCACACTCCATGATGAGGCCTGGTCCTCCAGTCACCAGGGAAGACAGGGCTGGAACACAGGCTCCTCTGGGGAGATGGAGGTGACTCCTGTGCTGTAGAGATAAGCACACAGTGACCACAGAACTCTCTCCAATGCCACCATGATGGCTGGCCAGTAGAAAGTATGGCTGCTTTGTCACCGGGGAGGCTGCGTATGAAATGTCTAGTGAGCAGCCCGAGGATGGACTTGGAGGGACGAGCCAACCCGAGGAGATATCTAGTCTGAGCGCTCAGGCAGACCTGAACAAAACCAGATGGAACTTTTTGGAAAAGAATACCTAGTAGTTAGATGAGAGAGCCTCTGAATAACACTGCTCGGTCTGTGTCTTCCAGTGCCGTGTTCACCTGGACAAACCTGCTGGTGGTCGTGGTCGAGCTAGATGGGTCCGAGCAAGAGGCCCTGGACCTGGTTCCGCTGGTGACCAATGTGGTTCTGGAGGAGCACTACCTGATCGTGGGTGTGGTGGTCGTGGTGGACATCGGGGTCATCCCCATCAACTCCCGTGGGGAGAAGCAGCGCATGCACCTGCGAGACGGATTTTTGGCAGACCAGCTGGACCCCATCTACGTGGCCTACAACATGTAGCCCCGTCTCTCCAGCTTCCACAGACTTTTCTAGGGGTGTGAACATTTTTCTCAGTGTCCACTGAAGCGTGCAGACACGAGGGCCACGTTCGCCAGAATGCAGCCTGGCGTGGCGGGACGGGTGGGGGAGGAGGACTTCCCGCAGCAGTCACCCTGGCATGGAGATGAAATGTGAATTTATCGCTGAATTTTGCTCAGAAGGACTTTGGATTTGCCTTCAGTTTGTTGGAAAAGCTCATTTCAAAAACTTTCTTTTCTTTTTTCTTTTTTTAATTATTGGATAATAAGTGCTTTCTTCGTAAATGTGGTATTTTGTTAAGCCGAAATAGCAATTAAAAAAATATCCTGCCCTCCAGATGGGTTCTTTTAAACAATTTATGTAGTGTGACAAAGAATTGTTTTCTCTGTTTTAATGTGTCATGGAATCTTACTGACATGGATCTGTTACTAAGTTAAGCCATTGCTAGATCTCACCCTTCTGGAACGTTCATTGAGGTACGAGAAAACCTTCCAGATAGCACCTTCCAATTAGATTTTAGCAGCTTTCTTTGTCAGAAATGTGCTGAAGAAACAAAGGCCAAATTATGGCCTTTGAAGTTAGCATAGAATGAGAAGAAATTATAAATAAGGTGTATTTCGGCAATTATCTTGCAAATATCTTTGTACTAAACTAAAAAGATAAGTTAACTTCCTCAATATGTAATTATGTACAAAATGTTTAATTTATTTTGATCTCTTTAGAAGTATAAAAGAGAAAAACATTCAAGAATATTAAAGTCTTGTAATGTTTGCTAATATAAAAAAGTGTTGTATTATCTTGCGTGGATAGTATCACAACAAATATATATATATGAAATATAAATTCACTAATGAAAAAAGGAGATTTTAAAGTTTAAATGCAGAACTCGTCAGCTTGCATGGAGCGCCCTCCGCTGTGTTCACGTCCACCGCTGTCGCGAGCAGTCACAGATCGCCAGCAGCCCTGTCTCAGTTCCTCCTAGACCAGAGACCAAGGAGCGGGATCGTTGCCATCTCAAGGATGGTGAAGGCATTTAACACTAAACGTGCGCTACTTTTTTCCTTTGCTGTGGGGACGACAGTGAATGCATTTTTGCCAGCATGTGCCAAGCGGGGGCTCTGGCTGGCCAATAGCACTGTGCTCTTGGTGGCCAGAATCCGTTGCACAATTTTTTCAGCATTTTTGTTAGTGTCACCTTTTTTGGTCATTGGTATGAAAAGAAATGCTATTCTGTGGTCATTTGTCCTGGGTTGCATTGACCCCACCCCCGCCCCCAGATGGCCACTGTATGAGAATGTCCAGACTGGCTTAAGGGGAGAGATAATAGGTGATGTCCCCTTGTTTGAAGACCCGGCCAAGTGTGTGAACCCCTGGTCTCTTGAATTTCCTAGCTTGGCCCTGAGCAAGCCCTCTGGGGACTCCTAACAGAGCTCTGGCTGAAGCAAGAAATCCTCCCTGTGCTACCTGTGGATGAGAGTGTCCCTGGTTTGTCTTTGCTGTCGCTGCCTCACGCACCTGTCTGCAGAGCTCCTCTGTGCATTTCCAAATTGAATTGGCCTGTCTATCCAAGAAGGAAGCATCAGCAATCCAAGATGGATTTATTTTATAATTGCCCCAATAGATGCTGCAGTGGCTCTTGGTACTAGATATGCATGACTAAGATTGTTGCTGGGCAAAATTTAGATTTTTTTTTTAATCGTAGGCATTGTCTTTGCCATCGTTATATGCAGCCAGCAGTAAGCCCTTTGCTAAAAGAGAGTTTTGTTTGACTTCTGGGATCCAAGGCTGATGGTTTAAAAAAGATTTTAAGTGGCACTTTTTTTAAAAAAAATTTGCCTGCATATATGGAGCATCCTTCCATCTCCACAAATCATTTGATTTTTAAAATATCATTTGCTCATTGCCATATGAATATCTCTCCACATGCTTCAGATACACATTCCTACAGTCTTCTGCTTCCTAAGGGGAAAACACCTGCCACATACAGAAACATTTGCTTACACAAAAACATTAAGGAAAGTAGGTTTAAGGTTTCAGACAGGATGCTGTTTACGAAACATAGTGTGCGGGAAAACTTGCGAGCTGATGTCAGGAAGCAAAGCAAATTTAGATGTCACTTCCAACATTTTAACTTTCACCATATCAACCTTCCACCCAAGGAGGGCGAACGCTGCAGTGCCGTTGCGAAGCAGTTAATAGCGGGTCTGTTCTGCATCCTGTCATCTCTGAAGTTAGACCTTAGGTTCAAAGAGTTGGTGGACTGGATTCGAAGTTTGTGCAAGAGAAAGGAAAGGAGACACTTAAGTACCACCAGTTTCAGCAATAAAGAAGGATCGTTCTGTATTAGAAATTGTACTGTAGATAAATCATTCATGAGAATGTAAAAAAAAATGTTTGTCTTGTGACCTTGTGCTTTTGAAGTCAGCCAAAACCGTGTAATCAACTTGCACAAAAAGAGGGTACACAGTGAACGTTTAAACAGACCGAATCAAACAGGAGCAGATTCCTCATGGTGCTTGTTTATTATATATATTTAATCCTGCTTGACACTTTACCCAAGGGAAACGGTCCCTTTCATCAGTTGAATGTTAGCAGCGTTATTTCAGAGTGTGGTGACTGGTTAGAGAAATTCATGTACTCAACCAATCACAGTTTCAAACAAAATTTTTATGTGCAAAGGACAGCAACCTTCTTGTATGTTCAACCACCAGTACGCTTTGTACATCTGTGATAACGCCTGTTTTATATTCAAATGAACAAATAAAAGCTTTTATTTTTGTTGCTCTGAAAATAGCAGTTTCTTAATTGGTACCCTGGAAAAAATGTCTTGGACAGACAGCTCCAATCCCAGGAAGGTGGTGACTCCTACAGGGAAATGTATCTGACTCTGTTTACATAATTTGTTGCATAACTTAGTACAGATAATCATACTTTGAACAATGTTTAAAATGTTGATGTGGGCATTTATTGCTAAAAATAATTCCTATGGCAACAAATGTTTTGTGAAATGTTTTTTTAATTCTTTTAAATATATCTGAATATATTTGTTCACATTTTGCTGCAAGTGTACAGATTATTGGTAACTTTTTTGGGACAGATGCTAAGCATGAGGCCTATGTGCAAATACCTTCTATCAGCTGTGTCACAAGGGGCCTCTGTGTGTCAGGAGATGGCACTAGGTGACTACTGCAACCCAAATCGTCTTTACTCAACAAATCAACTGCTCTATCTATTGACCAGGATTTGAGAATTCTTGACGGCTTTATTGTTTAGAAGGCAGTGGCTGGTTAGCCTTTAGTCTCATGGTTGTACAAGGGTAAGTGTTTATTCACCTGAAAATCAGAGCTCGTGTCTGCACCAGGGTTAGTCTAAGTACCTGCGATCGTTTTAGAAATCCATCCCCCCCCCCCCCCCCCCGTTTCCTGCAGGACAGTACCTTGCCGCCGACCAAGTGGCAGTGCTTTGGGTGTAGGACAGCAGAGGGCGTGAGCCCTGCCCAGCGGTGTGGAGCTCAACAGGGTATTGCAGGGAGCGAGGCTTCCCACCAGTGTCTCCATGGGAACCCTGACGGTGACCAGATAAATACAACCAACCAAAAGAATGGTGCCCTCGGAGCCCTGTGTTAGACTGCGTGCGTACATCCACGCGCCCCTGTGTGACGGTGGCATTTGCTATGATGTGCTGTGCATCCCTCTCTGTTTCTAGCATAAGGCTACGTTTTGGGGACCCACTAGCAATTTGGTTGGCTGGTTGATTATCACACTGTCCTAGCAATCCCCAGGGACCTCTCGGTGTGCTGAAGCTAAGCAGTCTGTCCCCCTGAACAGTCGCGGTGGGGCTGCCTCTATGGAGAGAAGTTCCTAGGCAGGAGGAAGCGTTTCCTGGCCGCCACGTTGGCCATGGCACTCTGCTCTGACGGATGGTGTTTTTAAGTAGAGCTCATGATTCCCGCTGCCTACTAACACGCTGCACGTTTTATTTTCTACCAGATTCCAAAAAGTCATGGTGAGGTCCTGCCTGGCTTCTCCTGTGCTCCCGGGGTTCTCTTCCCTCCATGGGAACTTCTGATGTCATCGTCCTTTCCTTGGGGTCAAGGCTATCTTGGGCTCATCTGGCTCAGCAGATGGATGCTCTCAGTGGCCTGGTGGTGGTTTTTGGTCTTTAAGTTGATGTTAGGACCTGCCCCAGTGGCCTGTCATTTCTGATGATGCTGTCTGTCTTTGGGTGGCCAGCAGTGCCAGCTCACCAGGTGTGCTTGAGGAATCGAGTGACGTTTCAGTTCGGCACCCCCACCCCCACACACTGTCTTTGCTCCTTCCCCAGCCGCCTGCACCACTGGGAGGAGCCAGTTCTCGGCCTTGATGTGGAGAAGAGCACATGGCCTCACCGCCCTTGCCAGCCTGTTTCTGGAGGGGTGGTGACTCTAGCTGTCTGGCTTCCCTAGGGGCAAGGATGGGACAGGCAGGGGTCCTGAGCAGCCACACAGTGCCTGGCTCGCCATAAACACCTGCTGAATGGAGGAATCTGTTTCTGCAGGGGCTTCCTTGGGCCTGGCAAAGGGCAAGAGCCAGAGGAACCGCTGCTGTGAGGCAAGGGCTCGAGGCCCTCCTGGCAGGCGTGCCACAGGCTGGGCAGAGAGCGGGCAAACTGCGAACAGGAGGGATGTTATTTTCTTTTCTTTATTTTTATTGTTTTAATTTATTTCTTCTGCTTAGGTATGCATGACAGCAGAATGCATTTTGATGCACTGTATACAAATGGAGCACAACTTTGCATTTCTCTGTACATGATGTCGAGTTGCACCATACGCACAGTCCTACATGAACCTCGGGCTATGACGTCCATCTCACTCCATCATCTTCCCTGTCCCCCTTGGACACTATTTTCATAATCCAAAAGATGCCAGTGGGGGCTGGGGCTGGGGCTGTGGCCCAGTGGTAGAGTGCTTGCCTCACATGCGTGAGGCCCTGGGTTCGATCCTCAGCACCACATAAAAATAAAGATATTTGTGTCCATCTACAACTAAAAAAATATTAAAAAAAAAAAAGATGCCAGTGAAGCCTTTGGCCTGGTTGCCAAAGATATTCATATTAACAATCCAGTGTTGAGTCTTGTGTCCCTGTGATTTAGCAGATAATTAGAACTGTCTGAAAAGAGATAAAAGACAAAAAGGGGGAAGGAGTTAGAAGTAAACGATGTGGCTAGTGAACAGATAATTTGTGCACAAGACAATAGCATTTAGAAGGCTCCATGAAATAATAAAAGTAGTATAAGTCGAAAGTATAAAGAGCAAGAGTATGGAAAGATTCAGAAAACAGCCAGTCCTAGTGGACTTCAAGGTAATTGGGGTGGTTCCCATCAATTATCTGTTGAGTGTTTGGGGTAGGACAGAGTTGACAGAGAAACCCTTTTAACCCATCAGCCCAAAGGCTAAGGGGACAATTGAGATTCACACATTTTCTTGTTTCTTCAAGAATTTAAAAACATTGAATCCCAGAGGTAAAAGTGACTGTTCACTCAGTGTGAAGCTAAGCTTGCTTCTGCAGTATCCCAAGGGATCCTCCAATTTCTGCACCAGAACCCAGCACCTGCCAGTTAGCAGGGACCAGCCCTAAAGAGCCATAGCATAGCACCTTGCCAGTGCTTTGCCTCAAAATCAAGTAAGGGGGCATATTCTTATTCATGTAGAAAACAAGATGTGGATATTCACTTAAGGTGGCTCATGTAGGGTTTTCTCAAGTTTTAGAGGGAAAAGATGTGCCTTGGCAATTAACCTGCTGCCCTCTCCCCCTTTTTTTTGCTCCAGCAAACGCTTATCAGGATGGCCTGATGTGGTCACAGGACAGTTTGACTCAGTGGACAAAGCAAAGGTGAGTTCCCCCTGCCCAGTGCCATCTGCAACCTGTACATCAGCCATTAGCTTACAAAAGCTTTGCCCAAGGACACCACTGTACTCCTGGGCCACTGAAATTCACTCTTCTCAACTTACTGGCCACTTCAAGAGACAGGCCCACTGGAGAACCGAGCTAAACCATAAAATTCAGTGATAACGAACTTTGGAAATTAGGTGTATATTGAGAAAAATCGGTGGCATCCAGGCCAATGCTTCTTCCTGTGTTCAGCTTTTACTCTCATCTCATCCTTTTGATTGCAAACTCCAGCCAAGCAAGAACCACATCGCCTGAGGTCTCACCGGGTCATTTTTAAATGAATATCATTAAGTCTCCTTGAAACAGAATTTCAGCATCATTTAATTGTGGTGAATAGATGCCAGATTCGAGTTAAATGACAAGCTTTTTAGAAATTATTTCTAATAATTTCGATTCGGTCGTAACAAGTGGCACTTGGCAAGTCCTAGGCCACGGCTGTGCCTCTCTGGTCAGGTGTACAAGCAAGTATCTGCAGGAGTCTGCTCCTTAGATTCAACCTGCTCTGATGGTTGTCAGACAAGCTTTTCACTGAGGACACAGGTTTCCCTGCAAGGAGCAGGTGACTTCAGATGTGAGACTAAGAACCCCAACTACCCCAGCATAAATGACCTCTGACAAGAGTGTGACAGTGAATTCTCCAACATAAAGTGCTCACCCTTGGACACTCATTGCCAGCTGCTGACAGGTGAGTTGCAGATGTTCCCCAGGGCTGCGACCTAATTTAGGGGCTTCATGGACCTAAGACAGGTAGCAGTTGATGTCTGTATCATGAGCCATCAGCCACACGTCTGATGGATGGAAATGGGGCCATGAAGATGGAGGTGGATGATAAGTAGGTTTTCTTTGGGTTAAGGTGAAGCCATTGGCCATTAATGAGCAGTTCCAGCAGGGGAAAGAGCAGGGACCACTGCCCAGATGACATTAGCCAGCTCAGTGCTAACCCTGGAAAAGAAGAAAGGCGAATTTTCTGCACAGGGCCAACTAGAAAATATTTTGGGCTTTGTGGGCCATATGGTTTCCATCTCAACTACTTGATTCTGATGCCATAAGTGGACACAGCCCTGGTCCAGATGTGTGGACTCAGTGTGTGGACACTGAATTTCATATAACTTCCATTGATTTTTTTAGACCATTTAAAAGCAGAAAAGCTATTCTTAGCTCATGGACTCTGAAAACTAGATGGCAGCTAGATTTTTTTGATAGTAGTCCTAAAATAATAATAAAAATTTAAAAAGAGCTTAGCTTCTCCAGGTCTGTCTCATTCATTTATTCGGGCAAATATTTAAGTCCCGACCACCGGTGGTTCCTGGGGATAAAGTGGTGAAAGATCTCAAGGGTCCTTGAATGTAGCAGAGACCAGGACCCCAACTCCTCCCTCAGATGCTGGCCTTGGTTTAGCCACACAGCGGGACTCTTCTCTGCCTTTAAATGATGGGGAAAGAACAGCTGGTGACAATCTCATCCCCCCCCCCACACTCTTCTTTAACTCATTTAACCAAATGTGATTGTCTGGCTGCTGACACTCATTTAAACATATTTTGTGTTGGTAAAAGAAAAATGTAGGATGTCCTCAATGTAGTTAAAAGGGATGGAGGATGCGGGGAGAGAAATAGGAAGATCACTCTCACAGCCCAACCACCACCACAAGATCCATATTCCTAAGGGTTAGAACCTCAACTCAAAGCCAGGCAGCCTTCGGTCCTGCTCATCCTGATCAGCTCCAGCGGGCGTGGAGGTGGGAGCACTCGTCCTGTGGACTGCCCCCTCATTAGAGCCAATGTGTGCTGTGCAGGGTCCCATCCAATCTCTACCTGCCTTGCCCAAATTTTCATCATGAAATTCTCTTAGCTCCAGGCCTGTGTGCGTATTCCCAGCTGCTTTCTAGACCTGCTGCTGGGAGTGGAGGACCTGGGCCTTCCTTCCGGTCAAACTCAATAAGCCCTTTTATTTCAAGGAACCCTGAATCTTGACAATTTTGGTTGAACAGCCTGAGGCCACCACTGCTAAGGACTCTGACTCCGAGGGAGCCGGCCCTGGGGGATGAGGACTGAGCGGGGAGGAGGAGACTTTCTCAGAGTACGTCAGAGAGTAACTGAAGAGCTACCTGGGATGGTTTGATGAAGGTGAGTGGGTGGAGTCCCTGTCAAGCGGCTGGGGATCTGGGTGGCTGTGTACCAGCCGGTCCCTCTCCCGGTAAGCAGTCCTCGTGTCTCCACCTGAGAGCACAGGGACTGCGTTACACAGGACAAGGAGCAGTCCCCCAAACACCAGGATTCTGTTTGAACACCACAGTTCAGAATCGTTCTGAACTTCAGATGAAGGGTCCATCAGCAAAGGCAAACAGATTTGCTGTTTGTTTCAAACTCCATCAGTGTTAAGAAAAGAAATGCTTAAGAAGAAGCAATTTAAAAGGCCTGTGATCCTCTGTGAGGTGACTCATTAAACCCTCCATTTGATCTCTTTAAAGGTCACATCAAGTGCTTAGGCATTTACATGTTCAATATTTTGTTTAGTTATATGAAAAGGATGACTTATGGGGGACATTTCTACAGGAAGATCTTCCCCATCACTGCCCTCATCCTGCTCTGGAGGGGGCTTATTTTTCTGGCCTATTCTTCAGCTGTCTCTATTCTCCAAATCCTTAACTCAACTCTGGGCTTTGATGGCTCCTTGATGTTCAGAGAATCAGGACAAGAAGTCAGTCTGACAGCAGGTGGGGAATTCTTACTATGTTCAAAGTTTGGAAATGACAGTGGGGTTCAAGGAAGGACAGAGTCACCCAAAGATAATACAGTTAGAGAAATAGAGGAAGAATCCCCAAGAAACGGACAGCCATGATCCATGGGAAGGTGCTAAGGCCTCTTGGTTGGGAAGGATTCCTTTAAGACAGCAGGAAACAGAGAAATCCCACTGTCCCCTGATTGTCAGTATCTCAGCATTTATTGCCTGGTCGTTAGGAGAAGTCAATCATCACTGTTTACAAAATACAATGTTTTGAATAGGTCATCCAGTCACGTGATCCAACTGTGGAACCCACAGAGAAACTTCACTGTGAAGTTACGCTTCCAACCTTGTGCGCCACTCTCCATGAGCCTGTCTCAGCCATTGGTACCACTTCCTGGTGTACCCTGCAGGGCTTATGTGAATACCAGCCATTTATGAATATATCCTCCATCATTCTAACCCCAAAGTTAGCGTCCACTATACTCCATTCTGCACCTGGCTTTCTTTAAAGTTTATCTTAGATATCTTTTATTACAAAAACAAACAAACACAGCATCACACTGGGTGCCCTGCGACTCCATTAGTGGCAGAGAGTCTTGTTCCAGTCTTGGCAGCAGTCTAGTTTGTTCTGGCAACACGTGGATCATTGCCCATGTGAGCAAGCAGATCTGATGAGTGGGTTTCCAGAGGGGGACTGAATCAAAGGGTCGACAGCTGGGCACGGTGGCACATACCTGTAATCCCAGTGGCTTGGGAGGATGGGCAGGAGGATCACAGGTTCAAAGCCAGCCTCAGCAATAGGTGAGACCCTGTCTAAAAATAAAAAACACAAAGGTCTGGGGGTGTGGCTCAGTGGTTAAGGGCCCCTGGGTTTAAACCCTAGTCCAAAAAGAAAATAGGGGTATGGGGACAATCTGTAATGTTGACAAATATTTTCAGAAAATACCCCAGAGGGGCTTCATTTTTCACCAGGACCTGTAACGCTTCACCAGCAGGAAGTGTTGTACTTTTACATTTTTGCCAATGTATGTGAGAAATGGTGTTGGTACTTCTAATTTGCATTTCTCTTAACTCAAGTAAGGTTAAACATTTATTTTATTTGTTCTAATTAGTTATACATGACAGTAGAACACACTTTGATACATCAAACATAGATAGAATAGAACAGAATTTCTAATTCTTCTGGTTGTACATGATGTAGAATCCCACCGGTTGTATAGTTATATATGTACATGGGGTAATAATGTCTGATTCATTCTAAGCATTTAAAAAATATTTTTAAAAGTCATTTGTATTTCTCTGCGCACTGTCTGAAACCCTTAAACTATGAGGTTGTTGAATTTGTCAGGCGATACTGTGAGTTTTGTTTTCTTTTGATTCCTGCAGATCGAAATCAGGGCCTCCTGCACGCTAGGCTGGTGCCTGAGCCCCGAACCACCTACCCAGCCTGTGAATGATTTTTAAATGGACAAATAAAAGTGACCAGCTATGTAGTCCAGCTATATAGATAACCACCAGGTTATCTCTGCTGCTTTTTGTCTTTGAGCTTCCCCAAAGCTCTATAAATTATAGAAAAGTCTCCCTAAGTTGCTGAGACTGGCCACAAACGTGCAATCCTCCTGCCTCAACCTCCACAGGTGGATTACAGGTGGGTATCACTGCACCTGGCTCATTTCAGAATTCTTTTTTTTTTTTTTTTTGGTGTGGGGGGGTACTGGGGGTTGAACTTACGGACACTCGACCACTGAGCCAAATCCCCAGCCCTACTTTGTGTTTTGTTTAGAGAGGGTCTCATTGAGTTGCTTAGCACCTTCCTGTTGCTGACGCTGGCTTTGAACTTGCGATTCTCCTGTCTCAGTCTCTCAAAGTGCTGGGATTATAGGTGTGCGCCACCGCGCCTGGCCAGAATTCTTCATTTGCTATATATGTGGTGTTCTGGAATTTTCCTTTGAGCCTATTCTTACATCTTCCTGGGCTCCTCTTTACTAAGCTACATGAAATCTTTGATACAGGTTTGTTTTTCATTTGTATGAAAGTCATTATGTCCCCCTTTTGAAATTGTCCTTTGAAAGGCCTTTCCTTCTTGGTGGGTGGGAGCTCTGTTGATTAGGGAGATGAGTCCTTTGTGATAAGTTGAAAATGTGTTTTCACACCTTGTTCCATTTTTAAAATTTGTTGTTTTGCCATAGTGAAGTTTTTCATTTTTTTTTGTGGTTGAACTGACCACTCTTTGATGACTTGGATTTTGAGTCATGTTGAGCCCTTGGTATTTTTTTTTTTTTAATTTTTTTTAGTTGTTGATGAACACAATGTCTTTATTTTATTGCCTTGTATGTGGTGCTGAGGATCGAACCCAGGGCCTCACGCATGCGAGGCAAGTGCTCTACCGCTGAGCTACAATCCCAGCCCGCCCTTGGTGTTTTTTAATCTACATGATTTCTCCTGCTCAGTTTTTATTAATTCATTTTTTTTTCATTTTTATTAAATTTTTTATTCATTTGGTAAAATTTTTGAATTTTTTTTTTGCTTACATGTTAACAGTGTAAATTGATTCATTGTACATAGATAGAGGATAACATATCAATTCTCTAGTTGTAAGTTGTATAGAATCACAACATATATGGAGTCATACATAAAGTTAGGGTTATTATGACCATCATATTCCATCACCCTTGCTGTCCCCATGCCCCCTCCCCCCTTACACCCCTGTGAACAGAGATCCACCATTGTTCCCATGTCCTTCCCCACATTATGGATCAGCATCCACTTATCAACGAGTACATTCGGCATTTGGTTTTCTGAGATTGGCTTACTTCACTTAGCATGATA
>CM053410.1:5560798-5579552 GCA_028644305.1 Xerus rutilus | reverse complement strand
ACATAAAGTTAGGGTTATTATGACCATCATATTCCATCACCCTTGCTGTCCCCATGCCCCCTCCCCCCTTACACCCCTGTGAACAGAGATCCACCATTGTTCCCATGTCCTTCCCCACATTATGGATCAGCATCCACTTATCAACGAGTACATTCGGCATTTGGTTTTCTGAGATTGGCTTACTTCACTTAGCATGATAATCTCCAATTCCATCCATGTACCTGCAAATGCCATAATTTTATTCTCTCTTATTGCTGAGTAATATTCCATTTTTTCATGCCTGCACAGAGACTCTCCAGGGTCTTTAAGAGTGGTGGCCTTAAGACTGTGCAATTAGTTTGCTGCCACCTGGTAGGCACCGTCCTGACATGATACCACTTCATCTGCAAGACCAGAAAAGATTCCCATTCCAATTAAGCTTGTTTACTTGGAAAAACTTCTCGCTCTCATGCTGTACTCTCAAACAAGGCTTTTGGGAGAATAGAGGGGTGCTGAAGGAGGATACAGTTGTAGATTACTTCCGTTAGGGTTGGAGTTTGGTTTACTCCTAGTTTTGCCCTTGTGTATGTCAAATTCAAAGGCTATAACACTTGGCTGGTGACCTAAAGGGTCTAGCCTCTTTCTGAGAGACCAAGGAGACAAGTGCCTGGCGACAGCCTGCCGTGGATGCCAAGCAAGAACAGATAATGATTCCACGGGCAGAGGGGAGACTCATCTGCAGAGGAAAGCTTCCCGAGGAACCTAGGCCAGTGCTCAAGAAGTAGTGGTTTGGGCTGGGCGTAGTGGAACATGCCTGAAATCCCAGGGGCTCAAGAGGCTAAGGTAGGAGGATAGCAAGTTCAAATACAGCTCCAGCAACTTAGTGAGGTCCTAAGAAACTCAGTGAGACCCTGTCTCTAAGTAAAATACAAAATAGGGCTGGCGATGTGGCTCAGTGTTCAAGTGTCCCTGAGTTCAATCTCTGGTACCAAAAGAAAAAAAGGAAAAAAAAAAAAAAGCAGCAGAGTTTGCACAAGTGTAGGGTTGGGGTGTGTTTGCCTCCCAGAGTAGCACCGGGGGCTTCAGATGAGCTGGCTTTGGTGTGGACTATTTTTTAAGAGACTGTGATACACAGTGCAAAGACAGGCTCAAGGAGAAGTGGCCTCCAAACACACAGCCTTCCTGGAGCTTCACTAGCTGTTTCACCTCCTGTAGCTCTGCTGTGTGTTCCAGAGGCTTAGCTACAGCTCAAGGAAGCAGGCACCACCTTCAGATTTTTTAATAGGAAGGACATTTTGATAGATGAGGCATCATGGATAAACACTGAAAGCATTCTGCTAAGTGAAAAAAGCCCGTCCTAGAAGACCACATGTTATCTGATTCCACTACATGCAATTTCCAGAAGAAGCGAATCTATGGCAAATGGAAGGAGATCAGTGGTTGCCTGAGGCTGGGCACTGGGACAGGGTGCAGGTGGCATGGGGAGTGACTGCCAGTGAGCACAGGGTTTCTGGAATGTTCTAGAAGAGCTGAATCATAGTTATAGTTGCATACCTGTCAATACACCAAAAACCATTTCGTTGTATACTTTAAATGGGTATTTGTGTGTGTGTGTGTGTGAGAGTTACATTTCAGTAAAGATGAATAAGATAGGATAGGTAATGAGCCCCAATTAAGGCTTTTTTTTTGTTTTTAACGTAAAGGCCACTCCATGAGGTTAACCTGTAGAAAGATTCCAGCTAACTCCTTTGTCCATGGCAGCAAGAATAGGAGCAGCAGAAATCTGAGTAAAGGCTATAGACTCAAGGGCTAACCAACAGCTGTGGCACTTTTCCAAGGCCTGGTTAGAATAGATATCGACCAGTGCCCCTACCCAGCAGCCATGTAAACCCCTAGCCTAGGCCACTTCAGTGGCAACCCCTACGGGGTCCCTCTCACCATGCAGGAGCTCTGTGTCTTTTCACTTGAGTAAATCCTCCTCTTTCAAGCTCACTCTTCCTCACTGTGGGTCTCATTCTCCAAATTGCCAGAGAAGAACCTGGAAGGCAGGCAGTGGGGATGTCTGGAGTCTGCAGCAGAGGCTGAAAATCTTAGGAGTAGTGCTGCTTCAAGCATCTGGGTGCAGGTCTTTGTGTGGCCACGTTTTGATTTCTCTGAGGGGCATACCTAGACATGGACTGGTGGGATGGCATGATGACACTGTTTAACTGACGAACTGCCAACTGTCTTCCAAAGCGGCCACCACCTCTGACCTCCCTGCCAGCTGCGGGTGAAGATCCTGGGTTCTCCATATCGTGTTAGCGCTTCTTATCATCTTTTGATCAGCATAGCCCTTAAATTAAACCTTGTCATCGAGACATATGTACAGGAGAAAATATCTACAGGGTTAGTACCATTGGTGGTTTCAAGCACCCCTGGGGGTGCTGGGATCCATTCCCTGCAGATGAGCAGCCAATCGCACAGCAGTCCTCCGGGCTGGGAAGCAGCACCTATTGTGAGTTGGATTTTTATTTTTAGAGCTTTTGCATCCCTTCCCTATATCATCTCTGCCTTTGTTTTCAATTTTTATTTTATTGTGGTGAGAACACTCACTATGAGATCTGCTCTCTCAAGTGAGCAGCACTGTGTAGTTACCTGTGGGGACGCTGGGGTACAATTGGCCTCTAGAACCTACTGGTCATGCACTGTTGAGACCCAATGCCCACCAATCATATCAGAAGCTCTCTGCTTCCCCTTCATGGGGCTCCCGGCAGCACAGGGCCCTCACACTCTATGAGTCTGGCTATGTTAGAGACACCGCCAGAAGCAGACTCATACAGCATGTGGCTTTCTGTGACTGGCTTACTTCACTTAGCACAGTGTCCTTGAAGTGTAGAGTGTGCTGCCCCATCATGTGCTGCTTTTGTATGAGCATTATTTGGGGTTAAAGCCATTTAAAAAACAGCAAATGGGGCTGGGATTGTAGCTCAGCGGTAGAGCGCTTGCCTTGCATGCATGAGGCCCTGGGTTTGATCCTCGGCACCACATACAAAGAAATGAAATAAAGACATTGTGTCCATCTATAACTAAAAAAAAATTAAAAAAAAAAGAAAAACAGCAAATGCAAGAAGAGTGTTCTAATCTCCCTTCTCCTCCTGAAAACAGAAAATCAAACCTCCACCATGAAAGACAACCTCCCTATGGGAGAAAAGCAGCAGCCTTCAACAGGGACTGGCAGGTAAGATTTTGTACAAATAGATCGTTAAGAAAAAAAAAAATTCCTGTCTTCCTCTGCCCTCTGCAAATAGATGACGGGTTCCATGCCTGCCTCTCTGGTTGACTAGCATGAAAGCGGTTGGGCTTTGCCATTGGGTGGGGCTGCTTGTCCTTGTGCTCCTCTCAGCCATCTGGCCTCAGCCTGAAAGGCCAAGGGAGGAGAGGCTCCACCTGCCTGGGCCCTCCAGGTATATCCAGGTTGTCACAGCACAGAACTTCCCCGGGAGATCTGTTTTCTCCCCAGTAGGAGGTTAAGGATTTAGACTACACAAGGTTGTCCTGTGGACCTGTGAGGACACCTCAGATCCTTCTCCAGTGCTGCCTAATTAAAATGTGTTCAGAATGTGTTGGCTGTGTGATTTCAAATGTGAGACAGACGGACCGAGAGCCTGCCTGGGCCCCTCGCAGAGGCTCACGTTCTGGCAAGAGTCGGTTGAAATTTTTTTTCATTTCAGCTTCTAGATGTCATGTAGCTGCTCTAATACACGTTTATTGTGTGAAATCTACCACAGGGAAGTCGCTGGTAGGGCAGGGACTTGCCTGGGACAAGGCTCTTTAGGATGCTGTTTATGGGTAGCCACTGGCCATAGGGGAGGGAGTGTGGCTCATCTGAATGGAGATGTGCTGATTTTGGAAGATTTAGTATAAAACAATGTAAATTATCATTAATGACTTTTATTACATATTGAAATGATTTTTAGATATATAAGGTTAAGTTATATTGATTTCCTGTTTCTTTTCACTTTTTAATGTGGCAATTAGAAAATTACATACATGCCTCACACTGTGTATTTTCATTTAAACACGTAGCTTTATGGGGTTTATAATTTAGTGCAGCAGGTACCTTTGTAAATTTACACACTTAAGACCTCACCTCTCGTCTCTGATCAGTAGAATCAAAATCACCTGGAAGCCGGTGGGCGGTGGGGGAATACCATCAAGTCAGACGCTGCATTCTAGCAAGGTCGGCGGGGCAGGTGACTGTGTGCTGCTGAACGCTTGGGAGGCCTGCTCTAGACGACAGCACCTCCCCTTCTTCCTACCTGCATTTTTGCTTCACCAATCCCACGGATCAGGAATTCTTAACCTGAGGGTCGAGGTAATTCTGGGCCTTAGGAATCTATAGAATCATGCAATTTTCTTTTTTTTAATTTTATTTATTTTTTTAGTTGTAGGTGGACAGAATATCTTTCTTTTATTTTTATGTGGTGCTGAGGATCGAACCCAGTGCCTCACGCATGCCAGGCGAGCACGCTACCACTGCGCCACAATCCCAGCCCCTCATGCAATTTTCTTGTGCACGTTTCCACATGTGCCTTTTTTCAGGAAAGGGTCCTGTGCTTTTTTTTCCTAGTACAGCGGTGGTCCTCTAGGATGGAACTTGTTTGCCTTGGAACTCATTTGCAATGCAAATGATGGGGGTGGACCTGGCAATGCTTTAATCACCCCAGATGATCCTGATGTCCAGGTGGTGAACCCCTGAATTAGAGACCGAAGCCACCCACAGCACAGTGGTTTAGTCAGGTGACCAGAGTATGATGTGCCCTGTATTGAAACTGGCACCGTGTGAACTGGCTAGAGAGGTGACGTGAGGGGAAAGATGGTACAATTGACTCTAGAGATGCTGAACCCAGTGATGTTGACAGATTGCAAATGTTTTGAATAATCTGACGTGGAGGGTTTTAGGAAACTATGAGCTTTGCAAGGAGACCAACCTCAGTTGGCCACACAGCTCTGCCCTTTGCCCATCGCGCAGGTCTGGGCCAGTCATTGAATCACTGCAGTCACCTGTTTGCACCTGTCTCGCTGAGAAGCCGCTTTGCTATACTGGTTGCCAAGATTTTCCTTCTTATCACAGGACTGCTTTGCACTAGAATCCTATTTCCGGGTTTTTTGCTTTTCATATTAAATACTGGACAGTGGCCGGCTGCTTCCTCATCTCTAACCACTGGCCTCCCTCGTCCAGTCTGGTCTGTGCGGTCACAGCAGCGTGGCCGCCCTACTCCCACAGTCCGTGTCGTCCTAGAGGCCTCTTTCCTTAGCCTGGGGTCAAACACTGTTCAGTGATTCTCACGTAGATATGGGCCCGTGCTTGTTAGAGTATTTTTTAATTGGAAAAGCTATTTTGAACAGAATTATTCCGCTAAGGTCCAGAATCAGTTGGTATCTCACAGAGAGTTTTCAACTGACCAGGAAGACTGTCGTTTGGAAAAACGAGTTGAGCAAAACAACGGCAGGATGGCAAAGTGAGGGTGGCAAGAATATCCCAGCGCCAACTGTGGAGAGGGCACGTCCTGCAGCAGGTGGGCCTGCAGTACTCAGGCCTGAGCCAGCCGAGCCCTGCGTGGTACACAGAGGACATTGATGACACCCGGATGGGGAACCTCCCACTGCAAACTCACTCAGGCCTGGCGACCACACCAGCAAGTCAATGGAGACACAGAGAGAAGGCTCGGCTGCCTCAGGTCAGGAACCTGCCTGCTCTGAGCAGCGCAGCTGCTTTTCAGGCTGATATGCAGTCACCACTGTCACCGACCCGCGCCGCTCAGCCTCTCCTGCCCTCGTGAGAACCGGTCAAGGAAAATTCAGTCAAGTGCTCAACACGTCAACTTAATACAGAGTTAAACAGTCAGCTGTGACCGGCCCACAGGAGCTGGTCGACACAGGACAGGGACAGTGTGTTGGGTGTGGTACTGGGGTCTGGACTAAATCAACTAATTAAGGCCAGATCTTTTTTTAAATACATTTATTAACCAATGTTAACACATTAAATGAATCTATATATTGCTAGTCAGAGCAGCTTACAAAATGCCAGAATGCACCATAGAAGTGGACAGCCACAATGGATAATCACAATGTGCACAGTGGCTAAGCTCAACACCTTGATGTAGCTTTATGATTTGCAGAAAATTTTTAATAATGATTCCTAAAACAATCAATTGTAATTTTACCTAAAACTTTTACAAAACCAGGCCACAATGTTTTTTTAAGTTTGTTTTTTTTTTTTTTTAAACACACAGTTTTCACACTGTAGTAACTTGGAAATGTGCAACCGTGTCAACAGAGACAAAAAAGCCAAAGTAACACGAATCTCACGTTCATGCAGCTATCAGTTAAATATTACATACTCTGGAATGATCTTACACCAAAAATATTTCCACAATAACTTGCTCTCATAGGGGTGGATCGAAGTCTCAAAACTTGAAAACCAACCAAAGAAGGGTAAGCGTGCTTGGTTATGCCATCTCTGTCCGCGCCGTGGCGACACCGACCAGTTACACAGCAACGGGGAGGGAACCAGGACGCCGAGTTGCTGCGTAATGTGAGTCTATTGCACGCAGTGGGGCTACTGAGTGGTTTGTACAAATCCTGTGCACCATGTGGCAGTAGTTCGTCGATTACCTTGTGTCACCACCATCCGCAACAGCATGGGGACCAGATGGCTATTTCACAGAAGGCCTGCTGACGTTTCCATCTTTAGAGTGACCCTGACAAACCTGGAGGAAACTTTTTGAAAGGCTTTTCTCCAGATTCTTTCACTTCCATTGTGAGTAATTGCTTTAATAAATATCAAAGGTCTAAATAAATATTTACAAATTATTTCTCTAACCTCAAAAAATAGCTAAATGATAAACGGGAATTTGACTTGGTCTAACATCAGTCTTGGAAAAGAACATAAATTGTGAGATTTTTTTTTTAAAGGAAAGTAATTTAAGTTTTCCTGGCTGTATTTTATATATCTATGTATAAAAAATCATTATTCAACTATCGATCCATTCCTATTGGTAATGCTTCTTAATCCAGACATTCCGCAAAATACAGACTTTTTACAAATCACGGCATCTTTAGTACAAGAAAATTAACATGCATTATTCTTCATTCTGTATACAGTGATGAGTTCATTAGTAGGCAGAGACCCACTACCACAAACATGACTTAGGCTTCTGTGAAACTAAGTGCTTTCTCTCCCTTGTTAACTTACATACACGAGGTGACACCAGATAATAGGCAGTAAGGATGGGACTGGGGAGGGAAGGGAAGCGAGAAGGAAATTCGTATGCCTCATCTATAATTTCATGTATGGATAAAGGTAGTTTTTGGCTTTTTATTTTTGTTTATTTGTTACAAGCACTCATGTTAGGACAAAGATGAAATGTGCAAACTTTAAAATTTAAATATTCATTTTCTCTAAGATCCAGCTCAGTAAAAGATTACCCCAGTTCCCTGCAATTTTAAACTACAAGATCAAAGCTAATAATTTGTTATAAAAGTTATATATTGAAAAGAAATAATGAAAAACACAATTGGGAAATATTTAAGAAAAAATACGCAGGACTAGCCCTGCTGTGTCAACCCTGTTCCCTAAATTTAATCATATACCCACTGGCATAACCAACAGATAATGCCTTTGAACAGTAAATCAAGCTGAACAAAACCAGCTCAACAAGGTTAAGAAATAAATGTCACATCAAGGTAGTATGTTTTATTTCTGAAACAGTTCTGTAGTTCTTACATTCAGACCTATTCTAAATGTTTCTTTGTTAAACTCACTTGTATTCACCTGTTGTTTTTTAAAGATCTGTTGTTTAAAGGTTAAAATCTCTGTAAAACCTAAAAATGTTTTAAAATTTGCTGAAAATGCAACACATTCTCAATTAAAATTCATTTAAAATAATACCCTCCACTGATGTTACTTTAACCCCCTGAAAAACTCCGGAGGAGCATTAACAAAAGATTTAAACTACTGTGCAAAATTTCTTCACGAAAAGTGTTTAAAGGCTGGTGCAAAATGGGAAGCAAATTCTAAACAATTTTGGCTTCTTGGAAACAAAAACCGCTGTGTCTGAGGAGTGGCGTCAGCGACGCTCGGGGGGGCCGGCTTCATCTTTTCCGGCGGCAGGTGCGCTTGTGTTCGGCGTGCCAGTGCTCCTGCTGACACTTGATGGAGCAGTAGGACGTGTTCCAGCAGCAGTGGTACATGGCCTCCTCTTCACAGTTGTAGCACTGCAGACAGGGAGCAAGGCTGTGAGAGTCGGCGGCCGGGTACGGGGCGGGCCAAGACAACCGCGTTTAAAGCTCTTTCTGGTTCAAACTTAAACAGCATCACCAGGATGCTGGAGCCGGAATAGGTCCCAGGCACTGACCAGGGGAAGGGAGCCTAGGGGCGATTCCGGAGGCTGTGGCCAGTGCTGGTGTCAGCAAACTGCAGCTCACCTGCGTGGCATCAGCTTTTGTTTGTGTCTATGGGGTCACTCTCGCCAGCACATGAGGGATATTACCTTTTTCTTAAAAAGCTGCTGCCCTCGCATCCCTTTCCAGCTACAACCTATTACTCTGCTCCACCCAAACTCCATAAAAGAATTGCCAGACATGTTTCCAGGCCTGTTCTTCCAGTTTTGCTTTAGACCGTAGGCCTCCTCGCACCTCTCCATGCCACCCTCCTTTATGAAGGTCACACATGACCTTGAATCTAGTGGTCAAGTCTCAGTTTTCATCTTACTTGACAATTCCTATCTGACAATGTCTGGAATTTTTTTTTTCTTTCTTTTCTTTCTGGTGTTATGATCAAACCCAGGGCCTCCAGCATGCCAGGCCAGAGCTGTACCCCCAACTCCATCCCAGCCCTGGAGATCCTCTCAACTGCTGAAACTCTGGGGGAAAAGGCATTGGTGGTGAGAGGCTCAGATGCTGCTTGACATGCCACAGTGCACAGCACCGTCCCCAAGAAAGTGGCGCACCCAAGCGCTCACGGCACTGAGGCCGGACTGTTCAGCTGTGGGGGAGGAAACCATGCGGGCACAGTTCAGGTTTCAAGCTGGAGCCCGACCATGAACGGTCACCCCGATGAGGAGGAACAGGAATGGCCTGGAAGACGAGAGGCTGACTTTGGATACAAACCCTGTCGGTGGGTCAGCAGAGCCATGCAAGGTCTATCTATGTATACACACATACATGTATACATGTATACATGCCATGAGATGCAGGTTTGGGGGTTAATGAAGATTCTGGGAGAAGAGCCCACATTTGGTCGTAAAACTTCTATGTTCTTACTTTGTTCTCAAGTGTATATTTATTTTTTAATATTGGGTATTGAACCTAGAATCACTTTGCCACTGAGTTATATCCCCAGCCCTTTTTTACTTTGAGACAAGGTCTTGCTAAATTGCTGAGGTTGACCTCAAACTTGCGATCCTCCTGCCTCAGCCTCCTGAGTCACTGGGATTACACGTGTGTGCCACAGTGAGATGCTATTACTATAAAGAGAAAATAAGTAGTTTCTTTTAAAAACTCTCATGTATAAATGGCAGGGGCAGGGAATCTGAAAATCTCTATTGCTGTGATACTTATATCCACAATTTCACAATTTGGATACTGTGTCTTAGAAGTCTCCAGGTAAAAGTCAGGGCCAAGCCCTTTGCCCAAACAAAATACTTGCATAGATGCAGAGGTTACATAAATTAATTGTACTCAACATGTTACATACTAACATGTTTCACAAAATGACCCTGAGCAGGACTCCATGATGTGGGATCTGCAGATGACAGATTACATGGCTTTTAATAAAAACTTATTATAATTGAAGTCGACAATTTCATGGTCGATCCTATTCCACTAATATGCCATCTATCTGCATATGCCACATGTGCCTGAGTTTGTGTCTGTCAAACCCACAGCACATGTTCAGAAACAAGGTTCTTAAAAAAATAAAAAGTGATATTTACCCACTGCTTCTTCTTGGTCTGAGAAATTAGTTGTTTGTGCTGTGTTGCTAGCTTCTTGATTTCTTCTACAAATTCTTCTTTACACTTTTCCTTTACTTGCTTACATTTTCTGTCCATCTCACCCTGCATGTTGGCTACAGCTTTATTTACAGCTTGTCTTTTTTCTTCTTCCATTTCAGAGCGCAGCTGAAAGACAAGAGTTAACCCACGGTGCTTTACATCAACCATTTACATTTAAAAACTCAACATGCAGTTTCTACTGAAATCCATGCCTTTTCCCTTGGTTTCAATGAGGTATGTAAATGATTAGTGAAGGGTTAGTAACTATTGTGCAAGATGCTGGTGTGCTACTACTTTTAAAAGCTGCTGTGGGAAAGGCCTGGTCTCAGGCCTGGGAATGCACAGCGTTACCTTTTCCAGAGCTTCACGGACGACTCTCTCGGTCTCTCGCTTGTGGTCCGACTTCATCCGGTCTTTAAAGTCATTGAAAATCTTGGTGTATTTGTCGTGGCACATGCTCTGGCAGACGCCGTCACTGGTGGTCTGGGTACTCCGATGCAGCATCCTTGGGGAAGAGGCACTTGACTTCTTGGTCTGAGTTGACACCGAGACTCTCTCGACTGGCTGAGGCATCGTGGGGATTTCCTGGCTAGAACTTACTGCTTCCGTTTCAGGCTCTGGTTCCTGAAGGGTAAAAAAGGTGTTTAAAGACAGAACAGGGAATATAATTCACTCGTTCAACAACTACCCTACGAGGATAAAAGTTTAGTGATCTATATAGCTAATAAGCTGCTGTTAAAAACATGTAATATGAGGGTATCCTGTTAAGTGCATTGTTCCACAGTTTAAAATAAATTCCCCCAAACCAACCAATGAATGAAAAACAAATTGCAGCTAATAGCTAAAATAATTCTAAAATAAGCATCATTTAAAGTTGTATTACATATTAACATATGCGTTTTGCTTTTAAAATAAAAACAAAAATTTGTCATATACGAAATAAAATCATTGCCAACTTATAATCACTGCTTTGGACTAGATTCATAAATTTCCTGAAATCCTAAACCACTTCTCACTGGATATGCGGTTGGAATGTACCCAGACTTACACAGCTTTAAAATATGAATAGTTTATAATGAAAAAACCCAATCTTCAGTATAGTCTCCCATTTTTACCTGTTGCTATAATGGACCCCTGGCCAAGTGCTTTGTCTTCAATAGTGCTGTAAAACCCATCAGGCTCCCAGGACATGCAGTAATGTGCCTTTCCCACCTAGCCAAACCCAGGCTGCTCTGCGAGAATGGGGCTCTGAGCTGGGGTGTGCCAGTCTAGTTGCAGGGGACAGGGAGGGAGTCAGAGAAGCCTGGGCTTGAACTTGATGGATATTATTTGGTGACCATATAGTTTACAAGCATCCACCAGGAGTGACTGTCTTGATCACACCTGGGAAAATCTCCCTTTTAATTGCCACCTGGACATTTGCAAGGTGGGTCACTTACTTCCTTTTTGGGCTCCACACTTTGATTACGTCGTCCTTTCTTTGCTCTTGGCTCTTGAGTGACCTTCAGCTGTAGGCATTATAAAAGTAATGGCACATTAATCTAGACACTAAGATAGCTCCGTTGACGACAGATACCTGTAGTGGGCCCACGCGAGAGAACAGAGCACACCCCTCCCTCCTGCCTTTGCTCCCTCCACCCGCTGAAGGCCGCAGAGGGCCAAGGCGCCTCAAGGACGAGCAGTGTGCTTCTCCCTTCACTGCGGGCTCAGGTCAAGGTCTCTGATGGTTCTATCTGCTTGTTTATTTGAACTGGTTTCAGTTCACTTGTGCAGAGCACCTCATGAATGAAAGGGAAAGAAAAATGTCAAAATCTGTTTATCACAGTGAGGTGAGCACAGAGCTGTCCGTGCGTACAAGAAAGGAGGAGCACGCAGCCCCTGCCCAGGCCCAACCCACCTGCTCGTTACTGGTAGAGGAGATGCTGGATTCTGCCTCCTCCTCGCCCCGGTCCTCGTTCTTAGACTTCCAGAATCTTCCTTCACGAAGGAAACGCTGGTGCAGCTCCAGCTCATCACAGGCCTTTTTCCAGCCCATGCTGCGCTTCACGTGCAGCCGGTGAACGTTGACGGTGATGTCTTGAATGTTTTCAGAAGGAATCCAGGCCCTTCAAACAGCATTTGAAGGCAGGTATGTTAGAAACGCCCAAATGTGGGAGTGCGAGGAGTGCTGAAGGCCCTGCCTGCTGCGAAGCACAGCTGGTGTCACTGCAGGCTGCTGAGGCCACGGCCAGCGCTCCACAGGCCCTTGCCATGCACAAAGCAGGGAGGTGCTGCTCTTTTTATTCACGTTCATCAGAGTTACCAGAATTGGGGTGATTCACAGACATCTCCCAACTGCTCACTGTTGGATGGGCTTGGCTTGCCATGGTTCACATGCACATTCTCCACAAATCCTTTTAAAAAGCTGCCTCTTCCTGTGTTTAGTACTGTAAGGTACTAGGACCCCAGAAGCTATTTTCAGATTAGCACTTCAGAACCATCTGAAAATGCCCAGAAATCTTCATGATACACACACATGGATCCATGTAACGTGAGGATACCTTACGTGGTATTGTAAATACTGCCTGGTCATTTGTGCCGTGGCTCTAGCAAGTGGAGAAGCATGCACAGCACTTACCAACAACGCATTCAGCCATGGACACGACTTGAAGTGCCTCTGAATTACATGTAATGTAGATGCCTAACTAGAGAATGAAAACCTGTATTTGATTCTTTTGGGAAGAATGCTCAAAGCTCAGGAAAAATTTCCTGGCCATTAATCTCTTGCCTGGACCTGAATTACTATCCATGTAGAATGTGGGGTTGACTCAAGAGGTTCACCTGCACCAGAGGCGAGCCCACATGGAGTAGGAGCAAAGGGGTCTAATGACATTGGGTTGGACAGCCAGAGATGCTGCCCACATGCAGGAAATGACTCCTGTCATTAACCAGTGGCAGGAGTCCAGTGAGGTCTGGGGTCTCCTGACGACTGGGATGGAGTTTCATACACTGACTGTCTTAAGGAGCCTATGATCTAGCCAGGAAGAGCGAGAAATTATTGAATGTCTCAAGAGGTAAAGGAGGGAGAAGAAGTTGCTGTCTGGTTGTGAGAGGTCAGAACCTCTGATCTGAGCTCCATCTTGCACAATGAGTGGGCACCATGAGGGAGAGGTCACAGCACATCACAGGAGACAGCGAGCCCTAGGGAGAGGTCGCAGCTCGTCACGGGAGACAGCGAGCCCTAGGACCCCTTCACGCGCACCAGGTGTTTTCTAGGCAGAGTCCAAGCGGGGACACGGCATTGCAAACACACAGAGACTTGCTCGTGTCAGTGTTCCCGTAAAGACTGTTCCTTCTGTAAACGTAAAGGATGTCACGATTTCCATTCCAGGCCTCTAGTGATGGAGTTCCAGAAACGAGGGCCATTCTGAAGGACTCTCTCAGAGAATGAGGGCCACATGTGCCCTGGCCATAAAGACTTCTAACGTGTGTGTACAAGCTAAGCTATGTGCTCTGTAATTTCAAAGCACTTTTAAAATAGTAATAAGCTATACTGTTAGATACTAAGGACAGTTAAAATTGTTGAATTCCCATAATATTCTTTATAAACATTATATCACAAGTGTCTCACCTGGTGTTAAGGGCTTTGTTAATCCCTTAAAGCACACTGCACTCTGAAAATTCTGAACTGTAACGCAGAACGCAACTCTGCTTGTGGAAGAGCTCCTTGCCATTGGATTTTGAATTAGTATTAAATTTACTTTTTTAAAAATATTTATTTAGCTGTCAACAAACCTTTATTTATTTATATGTGGTGCTGAGATTTGAACCCAGTGCCTCACACAATCTAGGCAAGTGCTTTACCACTGAGCTACAACCCCAGCCCCTTAAATTTACTTCTATTCAACGAATAATTTTTGAGCTCCTATTACATACTAGGCAATCAGCAAAAGTGCTGTTGTTCACTTTTTTAATGTGAACTTTTTTTTTTTTTTTTTGGCACTAGGGATTAAACCCAGAGTTGCTTAACCACTGCATCACATCCCCAGCCCTTTTTTATGTTTTTCTATTGAAACAGGGTTTTGCTTAGTCCTTGGGGCCTCACTAAGTTTCTGAGGCTGTCCTTGAACTTGCCATCCTCCTGCCTCAGCCTCCTGAGTCACTGAGATTACAGGTGTGTGTCACCATGCCTGGCCATGGGCTGCTTTTGAAAGAGAATTATGTTATAAGCAGTGTTCTCCCTGGAATGAACTTGTAACCTATGAGGGTATTTTTCCCTCTTAAATTAAACCATCTGTTGAATACAATAAAACTGACTCACTTCTGCTCTTACATTAAGTCTCAGCACAGTTCATAATACACTCCTACTCTCTTACACTTAATCCCCTTACTAGGAACAATCAGATTTCAGTTTTACAAAGTATCATGGATTTTAAGTATCATAGAAAAGAGGTGTAATCTAATTTGGTTCCGTCTATATGTGTGTCAGTCCTGAATGTTCTGAACCTATATGCAGAATGGAATGGTCCAATGATCTGACCATAAAAGAACCTGGAATGTTCGACCTCCTTGCCTGCACCTAACTTCCTGGCCCAGGCTTTCCCGGCCATCAGCTACTTGTGGCAAAGGATTCAGGCTCCTTCAGGCAGTGAGATCTTATCAGGTGCCTTTTTCTCTCTGGCAGTCAAAATCTCAAAAATTCCACAAAAACCCCACCAAAGCAACTTATGTGTAAGTGCAATGACAGTCAACTTTCACAAAGCTGGAGGTTTGACGACATGCCACTCCAGGAAGCAGCGGCATTAGAACTTAAAGCAGGTGACTCCTTCTGACCCATATTCTTTTGGTTCATGGTATATTCTTAATTAAAAATTCATAATTACAATTTCATGTTTGTTTTCACTAAATCAAATATTCTAATGATAGAATTTTTAATATACGACCTTACCAATCACTGGCTTCAAATATTTTATTGGTCATATTGTATCCAGGAAAAGCAAAAGAAAATGTTTAAATAGTAAAATTGTAGGACTTTTCTAAAAGTAAAAACATTAGATTCTCATTTATGCAGAATTGTTTAGGTAAAATTTTGCAGGAAATAATCTTTGGGGGAAAAGCCTCTGGAAATGCATTTCTGTGCTTTAATTCTCTCTTCAGCTGACACACTTATGCAAAGGGTCTGAATACACTACCTCAGATGTTCTTTTAAGATTATCTCTGCATAGTACACATAAATTAACTCAAGTTATTAAGAAAATGTCATTTATATTGGAAGATATTATAAAGATACTTATAAATTGGTAAAAACGAATTCTCATTGCCAGATTGTTCTTACCTAGTACTATAACAATTAACTGTGAAGTTTTAGTTTTTATAAGTCATCTGTGTTGTAGTGAATGAATTTTTTAAAAACTAAAGCAAACCACCCTCTTCCTGTGTATTGTATTGTAAGAGTTGCCCTTTGTGGAGTATTTGCTCCGTGCCAGGACTATGCTTACGTCTTTACATATTACGCTTTCTTCTAACTTTACTGAAACTCTTCCAAGGTGGGTGCTGCAGAGATCTGCGCATTACCAAGCCTCAGGGCTGATGAGCGTGTCCAGGGAGGCAGAGTGTGGTGACACTAGGCACAAACCCAGGGGCCACTGCCTAGCCACCTGTGAGCATGCACTGCTTCCCTCTGTTGGTGAGAACTGGAAATCAATGAACAGGCTGTACTAAACATGACAAAGCCACCACTTACTCATCAAGGACTAAATGTTCATGTGCATTGTACTGTTTTACTGTCACTGATTAACAAATGGTCCTTGGCAACGTGTCAGCTGAGTGTGTATCTCTCTATGAAAGGACACAGAAATGTAAAGTATTGACAAGTTCTTGTCACCTAACTTGTATTTAAATTAAATGAAAAGTGAGTGAAGTTTCATGACGGGGAGAACAGGGCTTTGCCCTCTGCAACGTCTCTCGCAGTGATGACCAGTGTGTGAGAACCTCACCCACCAGGCATGACAGGACACACCAGGGAATACTGATTTAAAGCCTTACAAAGGGAGATTTTTAGATGATGTAGCTGCTTTTCTTTACTTTCCCCCTAATAATTTTAATACATTTGTGTTAAGTGAACCAAAAAACTTATTGTGAATGCTTGACTCTTTTTGTGGCTTCATCGGACTCATCCATCTGGGGTCCTGGAATAGCCACCACAGCTGGACTCACACCTTTAGAGTGTGAGTCACTACTAGTGACAACATCAACATGACAATATGTTAGACTTCCTAAATATCCATGTTCAATAATGCTAACATCCTAGATCACAAAGAAGCAGGTATTGTAATTTCATAGTCCTATAGTTTGGCATACTTTGTATATGATAACTTGACTGCATAAAATAATTTTATGCTTATAAGTGATTACTTTTGAGGTCTATGTATGTTTACATTATAAATATGTAAATTTAAGTTTTGTCATATTCCTCTCCCAGAAGGAATGTCATGCAAATATGTGCACACCACTCCTAGGCACACTTAATGTATTAGCACACATTCCTACAGTGTAAGAGCCACAAGTTCTAATCGCAGACTAATCACTGTTGTCTGTGGTTTAACAGGGTCTTGAAGATATCTGAAACACTAATGTCTTCACAATATTGTGAAATGGAAAATCTAAGGACTCTTCCACCCTACTGCACTATCAATCTCATCACCAATATGCTTCTGAGGATCAATGGCATCAGCTATTGAGAATGCCGTTTAGCAAAGAGCATCTGAAAATTATGTGCAAAGATAATTTAGAGAACTTATTACTAGGTCCACAGTCATGTGCTGATCTTGTTTTTTTCCATTTAAGGAAAAACTTCACACTGTGCCTCACAGAGAGGCCACCAGCCTCAGAAGTACAGCTTGATCACTGTATATGGTTCCTGAATTACCTCTGGTGGTGGTGGCCAAAGAAGCGAACGTCAACTTGATTGTCCTCTTTTTGCATGACTTTGGCTGGCCAAAACCCAAAACCTTTCATTTTAGCCCAAACTAGCTCATGATTAGGTATCTGAAAATTGAAAAAAAAAAAAAGTAAATGAAAACAAGATAAAACATTTTAGGTCTAAATGCAAGTACACCATTAATACTTAACTACTTAACCAAGTATGATCCATTATTTGCAAAATATGTCTTTGTTACCTTTAAGAAAAACCCCAAATTTAGATTGCATAAGAGTGGCAAAATAAACCTTATTTCTCAGAAAGGGCAGGAATAGCCAAGGCCCATGGGAACAATAGTAGCAAATAGAATGCCCTAACTTCCCTTCAAAGAGCAAAGTTTGACCCCCCAGAGGTCAGCAGCATCAGCTTCTTCTGGGAATTTATTAGAAATGGGAAGATTTTAGGCCTTACTTAGATCTCCATTTTCATAAGATGCAGGGTGACAGGTTTGCACAGTTGTGTCTCAGAAGACTGGCTGCTTAGGCAGCCTCGGAAACTAGTGTCATTGGGGAGCTGACCCAAAACACCCGAGGCTCTTGGTCAGAACGCTTCCTGAAGTTATACAATCAACAAGCAGACCTCTCACCCTCCGCTTTACCATCTACTAAGAGACACGATGTCTAGTCTTACTAAGTACCTCATTCTAAACTGAAAAATGAAGAATCATCCATTATTTTCCCCATATTTCAGTTCATACTCATTAAAGCCTTATGTACTATGAAATAAAAATATTTATGAAGGATTATATTCTTTAAGCAAACTGGAAACTCACTTCCTTAGAGAACCATGTTACGCACTTAAGTAAAATGACAAAATTTCACATACGCAAGGGTAGCAGAACCAATTGTCAGGGCGAGCATTGGATAAATAGAAGCAGTTCTTGCAAAGCTGCAGTTCATCCAGCTGGAAAAGAGATGCAGCTATTTCAGTCTAAGCAAAACGCACTCCCATAAACCAATATTCTCATTCATGTACATTCATAGATATCAACTTTGTTCTTTACGTAATTGTTTATGATTAGATTTTTAAATTTTCGGTAAGTAATAGTAGAAGACCCTGTCACTTTCCTGCTAGAACCAGCGTCACTGTCTCAGCTGGCACCTAGAGGAGAAGGCAAAGGCTAGTAGGGCTGGCGGGGTCTGACCCGGTGCTGTGCCCTGCTCCTGTCAAGGGCGCTTCCTGCCCCTGCTGCTGGTCCCTGGCTGCTCTGGTAGCCTTCCTTTCACAACTTTAAAGGAGCGTATTTTCTCAGTTTCTGGTTCTAGTCTCTGTCTTTGGAAGACAGCTCCCAGAGTAGGAAGACTGGGCCCTGATCACTATTTTATTCCTTCTACCATATCACCTGGCACACAGCAAGCATTCAGTAAACACTGTAAGAATGAATAAAAAGCAAAAGTCAAATTTGAGTGAAAAAATACAACTTTTTATATGAACGGATAAACTTTTGCAAAGATAATATAGTTAGAGGTAAGCAGTTCAAATAAGAAAGGCGGTGGGATTGCAAATTGGTGCAACCAATCTGGAAAGCAGTATGGAGACTGCTTAAAAAACTTGGAATGGAACCACCATTTGACCCAGCTATCCCACTCCTTGGCCTATACCCTAAAGACTTAAAAACCGCACACTACAGTAAAGCAGCCACTTCAATGTTTATAGCAGCACAATTCACAATTGCAAAACTGTGGAAGCAACCCAGATGTCCTTCAATAGATGAATGGATAAAGAAACTGTGGTACATATACACAATGGAATATTATTCAGCAATAAAAGAGAATAAAAT